>WBMY01010634.1:292501-312990 GCA_013397315.1 Donacobius atricapilla | reverse complement strand
TGTCGGGGTGAAAATCCGTACAACTTTCCCTGGCTCGATGTGTGTTCCCTGCACAGACAGAGGGCATCTCACAGGAGTCGGTGGAACAGAAACATAAACAAAGCCCAGTGCCCTGGTTAGGCCTCCAAGAATGCCAAACACCTCCCCCTGCTCCCTGTCACTGATACCTCCAGCCCCATGGGGCACTGCTGGTGGCCACAGCTTTTAATCACATGCTGGGCCTCCAATGATTTATCACCCTTGAACAGTTTTTGTGCTGAAGATTCCCCAGTTGGGAGCTCCGCTCCCCGTCCCCCCCACCATGAGCATCAAAACCAAAGCAGGAAAGCACACTGTCCGTGTGGAAGCAGAGTTAAAGCTGTTTAAGAAAACTATCTGTTACCAACAGGCACTTTTAGCAAATAATGAGTGAAACCTTGAAAGATTTTAGGATTTATGCAAAGGTTAAAAAGTTAAAGACTTGAAATCGTGTATAGTGTTTCCAACAGACTACATGGCTGTCTGCACATTCCATTTGAAAACACACTCAGTCCTGCTTTTGATAAATCCTTACTAGGAGATTCACCTTAGTTTTCAGACTCCAGCTGCTTCTGTGGAGCCTGCTTCCAGTTTATCATGAACAGAAAAACCATGCAGAGGAAAAACTCCATCACTTAAAGAGTGCCAGCATGTGACGTGGTATTTTCTGGACTGAGTACATAACCAAGATTTGTCTCATAGGGAACACTGATGCAGCATTTTTCATCCACAGGTGCACAGATTTTCCTGCGCCCTCATTCCAAAGCTGAGCTGACTTTCAAACTCACAATGTGGGATGCTGTCTGAGCCTGGGCTAAAGCCAAGCTTCCCTAGCCCCCAGAAGAAAGACTCTGGAACTGACCTATACATCTCTCAGGAACAGATATACTTCCTTTACTTGATCAGACTCACTGGGAAGTAACAGTGATTCCAAGTCCTCATGCCTGCATCTCGGACTCTGGCAGGGATTCTTCCCACTCAGCTGGTAATAACCCCTGCAGGAGGTGGTGCTGGCAGTGATGAGGATGATATTAGTTCGGTGTTGGAGCTCTGATAGATCCAAACAATCCATCCAGTTAATTCTTCTCTAAACCAAAGCAAAACAAAACAGCAGACACCCTATTTGTGGGTTCTCAACTCAGCCAAACTACCCATTGTGCACAGGAGCCACATCATTTCAGCCACTGAGCAGAGTTTGACCGTTTATTAGTGTTTGTTTCAGTGGAAAAAAAGACAGGCCCTTTGAGCAAATGGGTCACGTCTCACTTTCACTTCTCTCCCTCACACCTCTGCTGTCACTCAGTGGTCTAATCAAAGACACATAATGCCAGCCACAGAGGAAGACAAAAGAGAGTGATACCTCTCGGTGACACTCAGAAAATAAAGCCCAAAAGGCAAAAAACCTCATCAGTCAAACAAGTACCTTGGAAGGATGCGTGTCCTCCTGCCCAGGTCAGGGACACAGCCTCAGCACATCCCTTCCTCCATTCCCATCCAGCTCTCTCGCTCGTGGAAAGCAGGGTGACAAGAGGGGAAAATGTGGATGGAGAGGTACAGGTCTGATCCTGGCATGGAGCTGAAATGGAGCCAGGGAACACGTACTGCTGGGAGAACTGAGAAACACCTGCAGCTGCCTGATTTTATGTACACCTTTAGCAATTCCCAACATTTTGTGGGTTCTTTACTTGTATAACGTGCAAGCAGGAATCATTCTGGGGATAAAGTGTATTCTTGATACATTTAATCCCAATCTCCCGGGCCTAAATCTGGATGATGCTGAGCACTCACAGCCATAACCAAAGTCATGCCATTCTGGGATTATCTTCTCTAACACTGTTATAGTCTGTAAAACAACAGCTCCGTGCATATCTAAAGAAGTCCAAATGCAAATGTGCAATTCATAAAGCACAACCTGCAACACTACCTTACAGACAGGTAACTCACCTGGGAACTGATAAAAAAGAAATCATCAGAGCCCATCTCATGAATATAAACCTCTGTTTCAGGGAAAATTCTTGGAATGTAATTGACAAAAATACCCTTAAAAATGGAAGCCCTTAAAATAAACTGTGTCATCCTTCAGCCTCATTGCTACTTCCCAGCTTAAAACGAGGGATGATTACAGTTTATACAGTTTTATATGATTACAGTTTTATATGATTACAGTTTATACAGTTTTACAGATATAATCTGTAAAACAACAGCTCAGTGCACGCCTGAAGAAGTCCAAATACAAATGTACAATTCACCTTACAAACAGGTAACTTACCTGGGAAAAAGGGCAATCCAACACTAAAACAAGGTTACAGCACAGGCTCTCTTCTCACTTCCTTCACAATGGCGTGGAATGATAATAACCAAATGTGATTGTCCAGCACAACTGCTAGCACACTGTGTATAAATAGCATTTTTGCACGATGTCACACAACTACCACTGCCCTACATGGCAACAGGCCCTTAATAAATAGGTGTCTGTGACAACGAGGGGCAGGCCAGAACCCTTACAAAGCAAATTGCTTATTTCTTATAGTTCTGCCACTTGCCATAGACTGTGAGTAGTATTAAAATCTCAAGCTAATACACTGGAGGTTTGTTTACTGCACTGTATGGACCAAAGAAGAATTTCTGCCCTACAACACTGAAGGCAGAGGGTACAAAAATTCCTCTGAAGTCTGCGGGGAGCGTCGAACAGACCCTCCTCTGTATCGGCCTTTTTCTCAAATATCTGTGTTGTGAATTTTAATACAGCTGCGAAAGAAGAAGAAAAAGAAAAAGAGAATTAAAAAAAAAAAAAAGCCCCACCAATAAGCTTTGCCAATTGGGCATTCAAATGTCGGAGACAAAGGAAAGTTTGGGGAGGAGATGAGTTTGCTGTGGGCAGTGACTGTGTCAGCCAGCCAGTGACATCACTGCCTGTGCTGTCTCCATCACAGTTTTCCAGAACAGGATTACAGCGATGACAGATTCCATTCCAAAACTCCCAGGCAGCTCTTTACAGAGATGTTAGCAGAACAAAAGCATTACACAAGATTTCCTCTCTCCGGCGAGCAGCATTTGATGTTCTCTAATCCCCACCTTGGGAAAAGCACTGGAGAACCATATGGACTGGCTGAAATCACACAGGATGTCCTGTCTCGTAGCAAAAACTCAGGAGTTAAGGAACCTCCGTGGGGGAGACAGAGCAGAGGAAGTGGGTTGTGCCTTTTATTTCCAAGAGGAGAGCAGGGATCGCCTCCAAGGTTATGCACATCACCTCCAAGTCCAACAGCCACATGTTGCATAGAAAATTATTATGGTGGCTTATTTGGGCATAAGGGGGAGTAGAAAAACAGAGAAAGCATCAACGCAATGAGCTGTATTAGAGGATGCTTCAGTAGCCACAAATAAGTAATATAAAATTATAAAATTCTTCCATTTTCATCTTTAAAAGCTCAGTGCCCCACCTGTACAGAAATTCTGACCATAGCTGGTTGTCTAAGGAAGTACAGCAAGTCACAGCTGTGTTTGGATAGAAGCTTTCATTTAAAATTAATAACCACCATTGTCAGGTATTTCAACTAAAACCGGCCCAGTAGTTGAGAATTTATGTGCTCAATTAATCTAGTTCCCTTCTCTGATTCAATTATTTTTTGACTTTCCCCACTGACAGGAAGTTATTAAAATAATATCCTTATTTTGTGTGGAAATTTAATCTGATTTGTATCTATTGCTGATTTCATCATCTTAAACAACATTATCAGCATCAACTGTCTTCTGTGTCTCACTTGACTCTAGTAGCAATTTTTTCTTCTTCACTGAAGAAAAATGAGCTAACATTTTTGAACTTTGATGCATGCAATTGTGCACAGGCCATTTATCTAATTTTCATGCTCTGTATATTAGAGAAATTACCAGAACCTAAAAGCAGATAAAAATAATAGCACACGTTCTTTGGAGCTGCCATTTTTTTGAATTCCCCATTAAATGTTATAGCTTCATCTTTTTTCCCAGCCTTCCTTATGCATGTACCTCCACTCTGGTATTTAGTTAATGGAAAATCAAAGGAAATTTGACAGGTGCTGTTGTAAGGAACCACTTACACTTGAGACAACAGCTTCATGGTCATCGTCTGGCTTGTGGTTTGGAGTCACACTGGAAGGTTTGGATTTCTTACCCAGCTCCATTCCCTGCCCCAGCCTGTTTTATTAATGCTAGTGAAGACCAGGTGAATGTTAGAGAAAATCTCAGCGGAAGTGCCTCCCTCACAGCTACCCAGGCCCATCTCTGCTCGCTCTGTGAAGCCTTTGTCCCCTGTTGTAGCCTGGCACTTCTGCAGCGTGATGAAATTAATTCAGATGAAGAGCACAGCCACCGATGTGCTGCCCACCCCAAGCCACGTTCAGCTTTGTCCCTGTGACCTCCCAGGTCCCCAGGATTTATCTTCGTACACAGCACCATCACAAGATCAAAAACTGCAAGGAATGTGTTGTGTTTCAGAAGCTTTTTTTTTGCTTTTTTCATTTTTTAACTGCGAGCAAAGGGTTGTAATAAGAAAATATTACATTGCATTACCAGGCATGTCACTGCAAGCAAAACCAGTTTCACATCTTGGGTAGTTTGAGAAGCAGACAAATGCCGTGACTGTCTTTTTCTCCTTGATGTCCTTGTATAATTGATCCTGAGCTAGGAACTTTGCATTCCAGCAGAAGCCTGGATTAAAAACCTAGACCAACAACAGTCAGCCATCAATCTTGAGGCAATCTAGCCTATCTGCAACCATTTGTATCAGCCATTAGCTATTCAGGAACTCAGGAAGAGATCATCTTTCAAAGAGAAGAAACTCTCAGTGCCTATCCCCATTCATTCCTCCTATTCTTTTGCTAATTCCCATCTATTACTCCCTCAGCACTTGCAGTGAAATCACATGCTCATTGCTTTGGTCATATTTATATACCACATTACTGAGCATCAGAAAAGAAGAAATAACTGCTTTGTTTTGGTTTTTTTTCCACATACAATTTCCAGCAAAGATTTGAGAGAGAAATTTCCAAAAATATTGCAGACCAGGATGCAGTAATGACCATCCAGCATGCATCCATGCCTACGTGATTCTCAGTTTTATCCATTTCTCCTGACATCATTCCTGAAGTGCCATGTAGTACCAGGAGCAACAGCACTCAATTAAATTAAATTAAATTAAATTAAATTAAATTAAACAGCACACCCTCACTACGAGGGTCCTTTCGCACTGCCAAAGCAGAGTAAAATGAGAGGTTAGGTAAGATAATGAGACAAAGGCTTTGTATTCAAAAAGGCGTCTCTTCAGAAGGCATCTCCTCTTCAAAAACTTCGGGGCTGTCTTTCCTGTGTCTGAAAATACTCTCATTTTACACACACTCATTTTGCTGAGAAAGCATTCAAAATTCACCTTACAAGTCATCCATGCTGCATGCCTGCACGGGCCGAGGGCTGGGAGAAGGGATGCCCATTGCTGGATCTTTTCACTGCTCCCCTTCCTCTCCCAAGGCAAATTCCTGCTTCCTCCCCTGCCCCAAAGCAGCCCCAGCAGGAGAGTTTCTGGCTGGAGCGGAGTCAGGATTGCAAACTCAGCCTGAATGCCTGCCGTTCATGTACCAGGACAGAAGAAGAAAGGAACAATTCCCCTTTCCTGGGCTGAGACAGACTCCTTGGAGCCCGCTGGACACGAGCACACTATCCAGTGTGTTGTCTTTTGAGCCCCAGCCTACAGCCTTCACAGCCTGCTGGCCTTCCTAAGTAATTCTGTTACTCAGGACAGTCTTCTTAATTGTTTAGGTAAATTTTTCCAATTGTTCGCACTCCTCTGGGGTATTCCCGTTGGAATTCTTCTTCCTAAAGACCAACAATGGACTAAAGCAAATTTTATTACTTTGGGACTGGTCATCAAAGCTGTTGCATTGTTTTTCCTTCTTTTCAGATGGCAATTACGGGCTGTGGAGTGTTATTACTTTTTGGTTTCTCTTTTTTTTTTTTTTTTTTTTTTATTAATTTNTTTTTTAAGTACATTGCACTGAAGATCTTCCTGACCACATGAAGATTACAATTAATTAGCTCATGATCTTTCACTTAGTGAACTCGGTTCACAACATCACTTTCAGAACTCCAACCAAATTTCTAAGCCATCAGGTTCACAGCATCCTGTATTCAAGCTGACAAATAATTTCCAGAGATGCTTTTTCACTTTTTATAAATTGAAGTCAATTCGATCAAGCCACGAGCAATGCAATTTTTAAAGTCCAGGAAAATAGTCTGGTGCCTAATCATGGCAGAAGAGTCAGCCCTTACAGACTCCTCTTTAAATTCCTAGTCTAAACAGTCTTATTTCTCAGCCAGAAACAGCAACACTGAAATAAAAAGGTGTAAGTTATTTGAAGGGGTTTTTTTTCTAATATAAAAAGTCAATTAGTTTATTTTTTTTTAATATAAGAAGCATGCATTTTCTGGCCAGCTTCACTTAAAAGGAATTTCGTATGCACAATTAAGATATTAAGCATGGGCCCAACCATGTTATGAATTTAGGTGTGCCAGTACTGACAAATCATTGGCACTTAACAGTTCTGTCTTTAAAATCATCATAATTTGACTTCAGAGCACTGCTAAAAGCTAAAAAAAGATTTTAAGAGCTGGAAAATGACTTTTCTTTCCAGGCTGTTCAGAGAACTGTACATTCATTGTACTTTTGAAAGCAATGTGACTCGTGAAACTGGCAACTTTCCCATCCGTAACGTCTTAGAGATGTCTATAACACATGATATTTTAATTGCCTGGTGACAAAATTATTTGGAAATAGGTCAGTTTCACAAAGCTTCATATTTGAAACAAAAAAAAAAAAAAAAAAAAGGGATGAGGTCTGAATATTGCTAAGGTCTGGACATAAGCCTGACAAAACAACACAAATGTTAGGGGAAGATGTCCATAATCCATCACCCTTAGTGCATCCATGAATCCAGAGCACAAGCTTGGGCGTGGGTAGGGATTCAGGCTGGCCAACAATTATCCAGGAGCATCACTGAGGGCCTGAAGTGTAACCCAGGCCACGTCTTCTCAAGGACAATCTTCCCAAGCGAGCCGTGGCTGCCCCAGACCAGCATTTCTCTTTGTTATTTGTTTTGGTGAATAAAACCACGGTAGCTTACAAACAACTGCTGCAATTTGAAATAGGGAGCTACTGGACAACGACAGAGTTATTCAAAAAAATGTATCAAGTCACTTTACAGTGAAATTACGACATTGTGGTCTGATGTGCATGAACCAGCCCACAGAATTCCATCCAGCAGACACTGGGAGGGTTTTTTTGTGCATGTACGGAGGAGTATTTATTATATAAAGTCCCTCCCTGAGCCTACAGGACTGATTGGCTGTGAATGGGGTCTCTGCTGCCTTTTAAGCCAGATTTGCCATCTTTGTTTTGATGTATAAAATCCTCAAATGGCTTTGGCTGCACCACTTGGGACACTGGCTTTGACTCCATGTTGCATTTCTAAACCTGGACCCTTCTTTAACAAAACCAAGTACTGGATGTGGCCGTGCAGGAAGCTCCTGCAGCTTTGGAATTTGTGTTTCACTTTCTCTAAGCCCACGCACAGAGAAAATCCAATCTGTCAACCACACACCAACAGATTTGCTCTTAACATCCCACCTTCTTAACAGGTAGTCAGGAAGGTTGATTCACTGGCAAGTACATTCAGCAGAGAGGGAGAATTAATAAAGTGTTTTGATGTTTATGTTTATCATTGCAGCTTTTTACTTCGGAAGCTCCTTCCATTCCCTAAGATTTTGGGGTTTTTGTCTTATTTTTAAGTTATCATACCAGGGCTCACAGGTAATCTTAGGAGGCATTTTGAAGTTAAAAAAGCAAGGAAAAAAATCTCTTTTGTACAATCCACAGTTTTAGGCTCTTGTGTGCAAAGGGTAAAGAATTTTCTTTTCTTTCACACGAAATATACACTGTACTTGACACATGCACAACTCAGGGCACTTGATCCAAGCCCCATTTACTGCTCTTGGTAATTTGCAAATTTAGGTCCTGCTGAAATACCTGAAAGCAAAAAGCCTCTTATGAGCATGAATTTGATTTACAGCAGCCAAAGTTCTAAGCTGTGGATGAGTCTCTCAAATATTTGTTTATAGGGAAAACATGGGCCCCACTCCTGAGCCGGGATTTTACTGGAACACTGTGGTGGAAAAGGAGTCACACCAGCATTCCTTGCCATATTAGAGATCATGTTTTGTAAATGGGGGCTGACCTTTAGCTGTACCAACACTAGTAGGTGTCACTGTGATTTATTCCTTCACGGGATTTCCTCCCTGGTACTTCCCCGTGGCCTTGTTTATCAGCTCAGCAGCGCTCGTAACAAAACGTGCCCACAGATTCCACGTCACATCCTCACCCGCAGCAAGGGGAGCCAGACTCCCTGAAATATGGAATGTGCATTAGCAAGCACGCTCCATAAAAATTTCAAAGCCTGAGACCTTCTCGCAGCCTGACAGATTTTCCCATCTAGCTTTCCACATTCCTGGTGTAACCCAATACAGGCACTGCAGGCTGAATGATACACAGAGAATCCTTCAGGAAGCCCGGGGAAAGTGGAGCCTCAGAATATTACGCGTCGCTCTGAATATTCCACAGGTGACCAGAGGCTGCAACAGCCCACTTTTTCAAGACAGGCAGAAAAAGTAAAAATGGGACCAAAAAAAGTAAGTAAAAGTATCTGGCAATGAGCTAGCACCACCCTCTAACACTATCTTTTGTGAAAAATAAAACATACTTCAATACTTCCAGATCCTGGAAAAAGCAGAAGCAGAATTTCAGCAGACACATGACTTAATACTGGTTTTGCATTAGGTGCATCAATGCATTTTATTGTAAGTAAATAAAATTTAACTGCAAATCATGAGAAGCATGAAAAGACATTTCTGCTGAATGACTCACTTCTATTTTTTTCTGTTCACCAGCTGTGACTTCTATCCACTGCAGCCCCAATGTGCATCCAGCACTCAGAAAACACGAGCCTTGCCACAGGCAGCACCAAGCCAGGCCCTGAGCAGCAGTCAAACCACACAAAAATAATCCCAGAGTGGAGCCAGGGCAGGTACACACTGCCAGGCTCCTCCAGGTCAAGCCCCAAGGGAGAGCAGAGCATCTTCAGAGCTGCTCTGCTTCCCCTCAGCTGTCAGGGGCTCAGAGCTGGCGCAGGTTTCAGGCACTGCTGGGACGTTCCGACCACGCTTATGGCTTTGCAGCCTATGGAGCACAGGAACAGAGGGGCAGCAGAGGGTTGCCTCACTCACAGAGTGACTTTCGTGGTGTGGGGGTTTTTAATCTTCTTTTCTTTGTGTTACAGCTAGGATTAAATGCTTGGGAGACGCAGTTTTTGTGTCCGGACTCAGATGTTTATGATTTCTTACCTGTGGTACAGTCTCACAAGTTTTGAATTCTAGCTAACAAAGTGAGAAATGGCTCTGTCTCCATCTCTCTACAAGGTCTTTTAAGCACAAACGGACCAATTATGAGATGACACCTAAATTATTTAACCCAATACTTTTAACCCAATAACCAACCACCCATGGCCCGCAATGCAGACCTTTTGACCCAATTACAAAAAAACACCCAAAACCATGAAGAAGGTGAAAAAGAAGGGACTGGCCTTCACCCTAAACCTCCATCTTGCTTTATATATATATTACTATATTCTAAACTCTTAAACTCTAAGTTTTCCACCCTGTGATATTGCACATTTCTATTCAAACTGCACACCCACAATCCCAGCGCTGTCACTCAATTTTGGGAGCCTTCTCCACGGGCTCAGGTCAGTGCAGTGTTTGCTTGGGGGTCAGTGCCTGCAGCACAGAAATCTGAAATCCTCAGTGCCCAGGGCTCCAGCAGTGGTGCAAATCCAGAGCAAAACCTGCGACAGCACAGCCAGGAGCCCCGGCCAGGATGAGTAATAAGGACCTTCTGTGCAGCCACTGCACGTAGTGAGAGCACAAAGTCCACGGGGTTTTCAAACAAAATCCTGCAGAATGGACCACAGCCACGGCGCCCATGCTGGAGCCGGGAAAGCTTCAGCTGGCACTGCTTGCAGTAGCTGCTGGGATCAAAAAGGGGAATGTGTAGCGCCCAGTCTTACAAAAACCTGTCCTATCTGCTACTCAAAATTATCTGTTAAAATAAAACGAAGGTGCGACCATGTTTCTGACCATGGATTTGGGCAAAGCACTGGACTGGGTGGTGTTTTCATCAGCTGTTATCCTTGCTTGTGACTGGACAGCAAAACCAGATCCTATTGCCTCTGCTCCCTCCTCACACTACTCTGTGATGCCAACAAGATGACAGAACAGTGTTTCCAGGCTGGATCTTTAGGCAGGCAATATCTGCAGATTATTTTGAAGATTTCTGCTGCTCTTGGTGATTTTAAAAAAGAAAAAAAAAGCTTGCAGGAAATAAACTGAAATGCTGTGTCATCAAAAAGAATTGATTTTTGTGTTCCTTAGAATTTGCTTGACTTTAAATTCTATGCAAAAGGAGAAAGCAGGTTCCTTAATTAATAGATACCAAGTGCAGTGTGACATCCACTCTAGGTCAAGGTACTAAATGGCTAAGCTGAAATTCTGATAGTACAAACCCTAGGAGTGTCAACACTTGATTTAATCTGGGAAATTATAGCCCCTGTACTACAAAACAAAACCAAACCAAAAAAACAAATAAAAAATACAACTTCCACCGGTGGAAGTAAATATTGGAAGTTACTGACAACTGAGGAGAGCACATTTTTTAGTGATTTTGCTCACCTGTGGAATGCAGTGAGCTGTGAGTTGCACAAGAACTGTCAGGATTTCCAGCTCTCCTATAAATGAAATCAGGGTGATCTGAAGACAAGGAAACAAATCCATCCAGGAAAGGTTTTTCCCCTTCCACACACAATACCAGCAGCATTGATCCGGGCCAGTGAGGAATTTCTGGGAGATAAAATTCCCAGGTAATGGGCTGAGGGAGACCTTGGAAAGAACCGGCACCCCATTCCTGCTGAAAAAAATGTTAGTATTTATGAGAAAAAAAAAATTCTTTTATTTCCCAAACATGTCTTCATAGTCTTGACCTAGAGAAACTGATTGAGACACAGATTTCTCAGAACACATCCATTTCTACGTATAATTATATCAAAAAAGTTATACATTCCAGTGTCATTATCTGTAGAGTTTATTTTCTTGTTAATAATATTACTCTAACATGTAGATGACAGAAACTGAATTCATCACTAACAATCATGCACTATTTTGCACCAAAAGTAAATTTATCTGGCTTTAAGGTAGAGAACAATACTTTGAAGAACTCTACATTTTTGGAATCCAGCCTGAAACCTCAAAAATTTTTCCAAAATATAACCACGTTAATAAAAATCTCAAACTGATCAGCACAGAAGTTACACATACTCTTAGCTAGAGAAAAATATCATGACTAGAATTTGGAGGAGACTAATTCCCCCAAGTACACCAGAAATGTGGCAAGCATCTTTATCTTCATGTCCAGTAAATCCTTTCCTGTCTTACTGAAGAACAATCATTCTTGCGTGATTGAAATAAATTCGAAATAAATTTGAATAGCTTCTTTTTTTTTTCTTTTTTTTTTTTCTTTAAGTAATCAACCACTCGAACTTTCCAATTAATTCCCAGGAGCCACAAAAATGCCTGATGCGACACCGCGATTTTAAAATCATCTCTGGTCACTGAAGCTGGCCAAGCCACCATGTGTGCACACAAGCTCCACCAGCAGCTGAAGGCCAAGCTGCAGAACAGGTGATGCCACCATGTGGGGCCTTGGCTGCTAAATGAGGTCAACTGACAGGCTTTATTCTGAAGGAGGGGGACAAAATGGAAAGAAGAGCCAAGGTTGGAGAGGAAGCTTTGGGAGGCCGAGCAGCAGCCTCACGGGCAAGCCTCTATTGTGCTGGGAAGCAGAAAGAATTTGACATCTGACCTCTCCTAGGAGAAACCCAAGCAGCATCTCCAGAGCAGGCAGCGAAGCATGGAAGTGCACAGTGCACACAACAAAGAGCAGATAAACCGAGGCACTCTGGATAAACAGATAAACAGGGGCTTCCTGGGTGTCTCTGGGAAGCCCCCAAAGATCCATGCTTTGAGAAGCAGTGCTCAGATATCCTGTGAAAAGTTCTGAAACCTCCAAAACCCTCCAAACTCACAGCTATTTTTAGAGTTTTGTGACTCACTTCTCCATTAGACTTCGCCACGAGCCTGATTCTTGTATCAAGCAACATTGATGGTCCCCTCTTCCTCTTTGTCCAGGTAGGTGGGATTTTCTATTGTGCCCACTTGTGGCCAAACAGGCCATTTATCTTTCAAAAGAGAAAGAGAAAATGAACATTTTCGCCCCATTAGTATGGCTGCTAAAGGCCTCAGTCCAGAGGCAGAGGTGGAAGCACTGACCACAACCATTCCCACTGCAGGGAATGAATCTCCATGACATCAGGATCAACCCAGAATGACTTTTTGCTCCAGATGCATCCAGTGAAATGGGCAGCTTTGTTTACCAACAAGCCCCCAGTCAGACACTCCCCATTCAGCAGATCTGGGCAGTAGGGAATGCTTTGCTTGTGCAGAACACTTCCCACCACATTGCTCCAAGTTTCCCTCAAAGCAATTTATGTCCCATTTTGTGCTTCATCCACTGTGTGCGAGCTGAGCATCTTTAGCTCAGCTCAAAAACAGCTCGAGTGCCTGAAATCTAAAAATAAATAATACCTGAGTCTCTGGAAGCCTGCTCAAGCAAATATATCCAGTCAATAAAATAATCTAGGCAGAATTCTGAGTTGCATCCTTGACTGGTTTTGGACCAGCATAGAATGAACACTCAAACTCCATTATCCAAGGCTTCGAAAAAACAGTCTCCAAAATGGGATGGATTTGAAAGCAACTGGTTTTCCCGCACCAATACCTTTCCCAGTGGCTTCTTCTGTCAATTATATGACTCAGGGGCAGGTGAAGGGAAAAGACCTGGCTCACCTGAGACCACTAACCATGAATCCTGTCAAATGGATATTTTGTAATAAATTTCTCCTCCTCGAACTGTAAATTCTCACACGCAGCCTGAGGAGAGGTAAGTAGGCTTTTTCCCTTTTTTTTTCAAGTTGGCAGAGGATCCCGCTCACGGTCAGTTGCTTGGTAACAAGTTTCTCTGGCTACAACATAAATATTCCACATCTGAAATATTTGTGAAAAACACTGTTTTTCCCGGCTACATTCCACAGTTCTTGGGCCACGGGGTTTCCCAGAATAGTCTAAAATGTGAACGGGGTTACACAAAGGACGACCTCCAATTCGATTATCGCTCTAGGACGGACACAGATCCATCCCCATACACAGCACTGCTCACATACCCTTTAAATAGTACCTTGAACCTGCTCCAGGGTCTGGAGCTCGTGTAAAGTAGTTTAACTGCCTAGGAACAAATTAGCTGGCTGGATCCTGTGCCCTTTTAAACGTGGGCGTGGTGGGAGACGTTTTGCAGGGACTGAAAATCTGGAAGCGGCTGCGTTCGGTCTGAGGCGCCCGCCAAGGGAAGCACGTCTAAGGAAAGAGACAAGGGAGAGAGACACAAAACCAGGTATCTCACCACCAGGGATGCTGCTGGAAGTACCTGCTCCGGGAGCAGCGCAGAAAGCGTTGGAGTCTGCAGGCAGCTCCCTGCCATCCTCCTCTCCATCCTTTCAGCACTGCTTTGTCCAGGGCACAGCCAGCCCAAGGCAGTTCTTCCAAACCCTCTGGAAGTGTTTGTCCCAGTGATCTGTTCTAAGTGTCATAATGGACAGATTCTTATTTTTCAAAGGCAAAGAGAAATACTGTGTCTGGACCAGTAAAGAACCCTGCAGAATAAGCTAGCTCTGCACCCTTTCCCATCCAAATGACAGGGGATGTCTTCAGAGACTAAAAATAGGACAAGCATTTAGAGATGCTTCTTTAATACTCTTTTCAGCTCTCAGCACTCTGCAGCACAAGGATTTCCTGCACTTAATAGCCCTCGATGAATCCCTCTTCCATGAATTTGTCTTCATACAATGACTAGGGAGGAGAAACAACTAATTCTAGACTTTATGATTTGGTAATAATTCCCAGAAAAGAGCACTAATTATATGGAGTTTTTAAAAAACATAGTGGCAAAGAAAAAGGTATTTTTGAAAGCACAAAATAGAGAGTCTCCACCTCATAAGTATCAGCTAGAAACTTGGATGAAGAGTTTTAAAGCTGCCAATCCTCAAAGGGGAGCCAGTTAGGAAATGGGTCTAAACTCATGTGCTGTAGACCCAGGTACAAGTATCCCTTTAAATACAGGACCCAGGTTTCAAACTCACCTGGGGCTTCCCAAAACAAAAATACTTAGACATGTACCACTGATATGCAGTCTGGGGATCTAAGGTCAACACAGAAAATTAAAAGTCTCACAGACACACACTTAAATGTTGTGGATGTTTCCATTCTAAATAATCTTTTTGTTAATTTCTTCATATGCTCACAGCACTCACATCTCAGAGCTGGAAGCTCCACATCTGTGGGATAGTAAACTGTGAAAAGGGTCTGGAAACTAATTGGGATTGCACATATCTGGGCACCTTAGAGAGAAGAAACTATCGATTTCTTCTCATACATACGGAGAGGTAAAGGTAAAACTTTCCCTCCATTTTGTTATACTCATTTGCCAAGGAGATTATTTTTCCAAGATATTCCTGCCACATTTGCTGCACAGGATGCACAGTGGTTGCTTTTTAATTTCTCATGTTTTCTTCATTATCAGCACTTTGTCCCCTTCACAGGAATAATTAATTTCCTCCTAATTTTCCTCCATAATGTGTGTGTGTTGCAGATGTTGATTAATACTTTGGCCATATCTGCATTATCTCATTTTGCAATAAGAAAACAAGCTACAGAAGATTTCCTCCCTTTGAATCTACTTCTTTTACACATCTTACTTCAGATTCTCAGAATTTGATTTCTCAGTGTACTGGTTATTTTGTTGAACTGGTACTAATTTATCTGTTAAACTGACAATCTGCAGTTTATGGTGACTGGCAAAAGCAAAGAGCAAATTAGACCCAGGATCGTCTGGTAAACAGACACAAAGCCAAGATTAAATATCTCTAAGTGTTTTCACTAAGAACTCAATGACAAAGAGAAAATTTATTTCCTCATCAGTGCACTCAAAACTTAAGTCTTCTTAGAGCTCTGTATTTCATAGTCTATCACTCTATTTCTGGGATATTCAAAGCATTGCTCCTGCAAGCTTCAGTCTCAGAGCGCTTCATCCTGGGCAACAAATGAGCAAAAGAAGCTGTCATGATACTCAGGGAACAGAGCAAAAATTGCATATAAATCCTTAATTCTGTTGTTTTCTTTATGTCAGGGCTCAAATTTGTTGCATCCTGTTAATACAGCCCTGTAGATGCTCAGCATAGAATGCTACACCAGCAAAAACAGAAATTTGCTGACAACCAAAAAAAGGATGATACTTAGATTTATATCAATATTTTAAAGGGATAGTGACCCAGCAAAAGTTTTATCCAGTTCTTATTCCTTTGACAGTTCCCTGGACTTCCTTATTCCAAGTTCAAAGCACTTTGCTAACTAAGTCTTAAGCCTCCTGAGCCAGAGACTCATAGAATGTTGTAGGTCATATATTTCCAACTCCACTTTTGTCCTGTCTGCTGATAGTCCAACTTATATTAATTTCATCTAGCGTGTCTCCACTCTCACTCACTCCTGGAGTTAATTCTCCTACATGGTGCAGTCCAGCTTGCCTTTCATTAATTATGCATGGCCCACTTATCCTCTTTAACTAAAACCTGACTGCAATTTCTTTTTTTCTCTGGCAGTTTCCTTATCCTCATTTCCCCACGTCATATCTGATCTTGTACCCCTTGAACCTGTGGTAGGTAGCTACGAAATTTTCTCAGTGTGAACAAGAGTTACATATCCCTAATAGGGCTGAGTAAAAATTCTCTCTCAGAGTGGGACAACTACATCTTTTCAGAAGAAGAATATTTCCACTATTTTTGTAGCATGGGAAAAACAATGTATTTTTCTCTAGTCTTGTTCTTGGATGACATTAAACTGTTCTGGCTGAAACCTTCTGAAAAAAAATTCAGACAGAGGCAGACACTGAATGAAACATGGAAAAATTTAGTTTGAAAAGCTACTTTGACAAAGTTGTGAACAGCTGAAAATAGGCCTTTAGGGCTGGAAGTGCCTGGCAGCCTTAGCAGCAGATGCTGGGAGAGGGCCACCCCTATCAGGTCACCCACTCTGGTGACAATCACGCATAACCCGCCCGCGTTTCTGCAGTGACTCTGTCTCCCTGCTAACCAACCAAGTCAGGGCTTCTGCCATTTAATTGTCCAGAGATTTGCTGCCTTCATGAGTCCTGGCAGGGAGACCCTCACCACTCCTCCGTTCCCTAGGGCGGTGACACGGAACATGAATTTCCCCCAAGCCCCGTGGTATGAGGGAGCAGCTCGCTGCAAACAGTCGGGGACTGGGCCCCCAGCTGTCCAGATCCCCCCTGTGAGAGTCAGCCCGAGCCCTGCTTGTGCCTTCAGCTTCTCCTCCCCGAATTTGGCCGTAATGGACCCACGTAAAGTAATGACGCCTCCTGTTGCACCGCCAGATCCGTTTGAGGGAGTCCCTTCAGCACTCCGCTTTACACGGTCTGACAGAGTAATGGCACTGCAAAATGAAATCGCGGCATTATTTTAATCAATAAATATAATTACATGCTCAGGCGACCGTGAGCTTGTCCGTAATTAGTGCTCCATACCACAACGCAGCCCATAAAATGCCAACTTTTTGCACATTGCACATTGTGGGATGGGAATTGCGTTCGCATGCGAATGGGATATTTACAATCAATTGAGTTTTTACAGCTCAGAAAGATCTTTTATCCCTGGTTGGTTAAAAAAAGTATCAGTTGTAGAACTTTAAAATGGTTATTTGTTTTGGGAGCAAATTTGGTTTTACTGGTACCATTGGCAGCACAAAAAAGGTCACCATAAATTAGCACAGTCCTAACACAGACCAGCCGTGCATCCACACATCATACAGTTTTATTTTTGGTTTAGATGTATAAATAGGATCTATTTTAATCTATGTATTCATTTCCATATATATTTATCTCCCCATCTTAGAGGTTCTTCACAACAACGTCTTCAAAGAGTGGGATTTCTTGTCAGCAGGTTACATGGTAGTTTTGGCCACTGCTTAGCATGCTAATGATATAAATTAATAAAAACATACCAAATCTATTTATACACAGTAGATTTTAATTCAATATATAAAAATACAAATCATTTTACATTAGTAAGGATTTTAATATCGCAGTCTTTCACTTTCATTTTTCTCTTTTTTTATGTATACCTTTGTTTCATGTCTTGAAAGGGAGCTCCACCCTGTAATTTTCATTCACACTGTCCACAGCTCAAAACTGATATTAAGCACTTGTTTATTTTTAAATACGTCTTTAAATGAAAAAAAAAAATCAACAGGGTATAAATATCTTTTAAATAACTAAATGTCAGCAGGGTGCTTCATAGGATCACACCAGGAAATACCAGTGGATACTTTCACATCATACCACACTTAAAGGGCTTAGATTTTTATTATCTCCATAAAAAGAGGGAGGGCAAAGACCTATGGGAATAACGAGGAAGATCTCAATCTCCTTTATGTTTTGCACTCTTGAAAGTGTGATAGCCCTAATTTTGTAATGCAGGATAAACAGGATGGCTTCCCATGGCTTCCTGCAGGATGGGATAACCGTATAAATGCACAGGAATTAACCAAGTTGCTGCTCAAACTGCTTTGAACGCATCAGGAGTTCAGTAGGCAACAAGACCTAAATGAACTCTCCAGTCAGAAGTTTTATAATTATTAAATTAATTAAATGTGCCTCAAATCATGGATGTTCCAATAAACTGCTTGGGGTTGCGGCCAGTTTTACCACTGTAGGACACAGAGCAATATTATGCCAAATAATATTTGGCCAGACCACTCTTATAATCAGAGTGCAACTCACGTGACTCATCTAAGGTCCAAACCAAACCTTTTTCTTTTAGATCCACAAATACCAGCAGAACCCGGGAAAACTTGAAATGCTGCCCTGCAGGGATAAACAAATCAAAGTTGTGAATTCCACAGCAGTGTCAGTTCTGACATCCCCAAATTTCAAGGGCAGTAAACCACAACCCCACCTGTACTGCTTCTCATTACATCCTCACTTTTAAACAATTATTACAAACATGACACCATCAAATGTAATTTCAGTGTGACTGAAGTAAAGAATTAGAAGATTTATTTCTTAAAGGCACTATCAATTTCTCCCCAAGCTTTGTTTTGCACACAACAGCTCAGAATAGAGATGATTAACTGAGAGAAGAAAAATGGATCACTGTCACTATTTTTCCAGTTACTCATTATGAAAGGCATGTCTGCACATCAAGTAGACAACATTTCACTTTCCCTTTGTGGTTTAGCTGCTGTTGGGGAAACAAAAAAAAAGCACAGAATTATCAAGTCATTAAAATTAAGAATCAGACAAACGGACAGTGTTAGATGTTAGTTACATCTACATATAATTTATTGTCGTCTGGCAGGATTTCAAACCCATGACACACACCTTCAGGCATTACAGGCTGTTTTGTAGATTGGCCATCCACCATAAATAAAATCCAAGGCTGAAATCAATTGACCTGACATTTACCCTGTTCCCCAGCACATACCAGCTCTCATGGCTGATTTTTAGGAGGCTTTAAAAGACAAAATGATAAGGGCTGATGAGCAGTTACTAATGACAAGCCTGTAGGAGTGTGTGAGTCATGAATGGGCCAGAAATTCTGTATGGGAATACTGTAGGCTTTTACCTAGCTGAACTCTGATATCATCATGTGAGCCACCAAGACATATAGAAATAAATATATGAAATGGTAAACCTTCACTTTTTATTTCTATGAGATAGAAAATGATCAAACAACGAAAAAGAACTTTTAAAAAAATTTTTTTAAAGAGTGACTGGGCCAAGGATAGTGCATTTCTCAGGCAAGGAAATACAATTGTCCTATCTTTACTGTAGAAAAGTTCAGTTCTTAAAAGACAGTATGACACTGAGTTGCAGCGAGATTTAGGCTGTTTAACTTAATACAACACCTACTTTAAAGAAGACAGTTCACTAGGAAGAATTTATTTCCTTTTGCCAGGTAAGTTAACCAAGAAATCCCAAGTCACTTTGTCCATGGGCAAGTAGTCAAATCCTCCAGGGTCCGAGTAGGGTGCTCATTTCAGGCTAGACATGAAGGTCCCTCGCAGGGCTTGGGTGTCAAAACTCACCGACGTTGTCACCTCAGCCGTCGTTGGTGCTGAAGCACGGCCAGAGTCCATCAGAAAATCTCTGAGACACAAATCTGCCTTCCATGGAACAGATTATCCCAGTGGTACCCACCTTGTACCTGTACTCAGACACATCGCTGGCTACGAAATGTGAATATTTGGCAGGTTATGGTCCGCTCAAACCATTCAGCCAGTTTCAGGTCTGACTGGCTGGGAAGAGCCATGAGGAATTTGGTAACAAATCAACCAGCCAGGTAAAAATCCTCTCCTGCCAGCCCGCAGCGTGGCACACGGACACCGAGCACGCATGGAAGTGCCCAGCAAGAGGGTTCCTTCCAGCCTGCCCACATCATTTACTTGGCAGAAGTCCACAAGCCTGTTCCCAACAGAGAATTCATGCCCAAGCTGGATAGGAAGTCATTTGAGTCAGCCAGTTGTCATTCCTTCCCCTGTGTCAGCGGGAGGCTTTCTGAAGGATCTTCACTCGGCTGCAGTCTCAACAGGTCATTTCTCTCTCATCAGATCCCAAGGTAAAAGCTGCTCTAGCTCCATTTACCTTATCCAGCTCTCCCCATTGTCAATTCAAATCTGAACGAGGCTTTTGAAGTCTCTTAGTCCTCTTTCTTTGCGTCAGGAAACCTCTGGGACAGTTTATAATCTATGTAAGTACTAAGGCAGGACCACAAAATGAATCGTATTAATATAATTACAACCAGTAAAACCATCAAAAGGACTGATTCCATATTTAAGCTAGAATAATGAGGTAATGTGAAAAAAATACTCTGGGAGATCTAATTATATAATGCAGTATTCAGTTCTGCACGGCCAGCCCAGCAATTCCTCTAACATTCCAATCAAAGTGATCTCACTAGCATGTGAGAGAAGAGTCCAGCTGACAGATTTGGGACATGTAATGTACTATTTAGTCAAGAGGCCCCATGTGCTATTCATAAAGAATTAACAACTCTTATATTGACAATGACAGTATTGTCAGAAGACCTTTGGAAGGGGGGGGGGAAAAAACCTCCATAAACTCCGTCTCTGTGAAGTTGGACTTCTCTTTTTTTTTT
>WBMY01010634.1:280473-292494 GCA_013397315.1 Donacobius atricapilla | reverse complement strand
TTTGTTTTTGGCCCCTCTTTTCCAATGCTGATGTAATCTCCAAACATCTCCAGCAGCAGCTGCTCAGCGAAACCAGGCACCTTCTCCCTAGTCCCTTTCAGCAGCACACGCAGCACTTTCCAGCTCCCTCAAGACAATCAGGGCCTTTCTTTCACCAATTAGCTATCACTTCAAGAGTCCTGCGCTGTCCAACGAGCTCTTAAGAATGGTCTTTGCAGGAAACAACACTGGAGGAGCGTTTTGTTTTTTTTTTTCCCCTAGACAAATGAAAAGGGGAAGAAGGGGAGGGGGGAAGAGGGGGAGAAAAAAAAAAAAAAAAAAAAAAAAACACAAGAAAACAAATCAGAACACAGAAGCCGTCCAAAATGCATCGCTCATTTAGCACATCGACAAATGCAGAAATGTCCTCGACAGCCAAGGCTGGAGCAAAGCGCACACACACACACACACAAAAAAAATGCTCCTACTTTCTTTAGGAGATAGTTTGTTTAGTCGAATATGTTAAAAAGGCTTCACAGAAAGAAGTGCTCTTGTTACAGCAAGTCTGAGCCGTGCAAACTTAAAGGGAACGAAACTCCTGTAAGATTATGCTCGGTTTCCTTATTTGGCTCTCCAAATGTAAAGCAGCACTATTTGAAGTAGACACTATAGGAAAGAACTCGGTTTAGCTCACTTTAAATATAGATGGATTGATGAAATGAGTAATTACTGGAACTGCTGAGATCTTTCAGACTTACTAACTAGCAAGCTCCTTTTCCCCAGAAACCGCACTTTCCGTCTAAAAGAGAAATTAAAGCCTGATTTGGAGGCATAAAGCTTTGGGAATTCTACATTCTTTTTCCCTTAAATTCAGGGCACAGTAATACCTTGAGATCCTTGGAGATGCCAAGTCCTCATTAGAGCTAGTACAAACACCAGGACCCAGTTCAGAAGAAAACAAGGAACTGTAATTGATGTTTAAGCTATTCCTTGCCTGGGCCTGGACACGTAGAGTTGTGAAGGCAGAACTGGGAAGGATCGGCAGCAAGTGAAATGACTTACTGCAAGTGAAATGACTTGGACACGGTTCAAGCAATAGCCCCGTGTCAGAGCCGCTTCCTCGATTTTTAAAAATTCTGCTTTAAACCAAGTGTCATACCAAAATACTGACTGTCAGTATCCTCTCAAAGTACCACTGTCTGGTCAAATTTATCCTTGATTGGGGTAACCCCATGAAGGTCAACATGTGGCCTACTACACAGCCAACAGAAATACATTTACATTGCAATTAAAAAAAAAAATAAAATAAAATAGTCTGTTCCCTTTTATTGACTGTGTATCAGAAGCAAAGCCCTGGGCTTTGTAAACAGTTAAATGGCAGAGCAAAGCAAATACTTTCAGGGGTTTCAGGAGTTTGTTCACTCTAATGGGTGTTCTCAACTACCACACGGATTGTTTAATGGAGGTGGAATGTGTCAGAAGCGATCAGGTTGCTTAAAAGGCAGAAAGTCTGACATAGTGCCCTGCATGCATTTATGATGAAGGAATGGGAATCAACTCAAATTCCTCTGGACAGGAAGGCTCAACCAAGGGATGAGTACACAAAATCAGGATTAAGGAGGAATCTTTGAGGAGGTGCGCCAAACAATGTCTTTTCATACCTACAGATTCCAAAAGCTGCTGAGTTTAAAGGGACTGCTCCTTTCCTAGCAAAGATTTTGCTGAAAAAATGCAGCAGGCTGGAGAGAACCGATGAATACACATATGTGTGTTACTAGGGTCACCTACAGCTGTAGGAAAAAGGATAAAAGGGGCCCAAAAGGTCTACCAGCTCGCCCTAAAGCAAAATCAGCTATGTCATTCCTGACAGCTGTTTCTCTGACCTGCTCTTTTAAGAGACCTACACCCACACAGATGAGAAGGAGCGGAAATCATCTCATCTGCAAGGGATTTCAGCAGGAAAAGCAGTTTGACAGGCTGTTCAGCGGCTCTACCTGCTGCAACACAACCCCTGCAAGGCAGGGGCTCTGCAGTACGCACTCACTCGGGCAGCTGGCTCATTTTGCAGCTGTACAATTCATTGTTGGTCGAGGCGACGACACCTGAATTTCTGTTTTTTAGGGAAGTGGTGTCTTTGTACCAGCCCGTCTGGATGAGTGCAAGGAAAGCGCATCTTTTGTGACAGCCCTCTTCCTCCTGCGAGGTGCCAACGCTGCTGCCTGGTGCTGAAAACCACGGATTTCAGCATCAGCAGTGAGCCAGCACATCCCGCGCCTTGGCCACCAGCTCCCTCCCTCAGCACCGAGGAGCCCGGTGGCTATTTAAGGGCACACCGGGGGTGAACTGAGGGGCTCATTCCAGCGCCGAGGTGTAATATGTGATTTAGAATAAATTCGTGCTGAGGACTAAAACCACAGTTATCTTTTAACGGAAACTGGGTAACGGGAAAGAGCAAAGTGCACCAGGTGATAAGAGGAAAGGTACTCGCTACCAGGGATGAATTCCTGTCTCAAAAGAAGGGTATTCTGGAGGATTATTTCATCTGGCAAAACACCAGCAATGTGCATTAATGATAAGATGAATATTCGTCACCAGAAAAAGATATTCAAGAGGATTATCATCTAACAAGATTCCAGCGATAGGGATATTCCGGGAAACTTTGTCAGAAGTGGCCACAAGAAAGAACATGCATTAATATGTGATGAAGGACGAGATCAGCAGAGGAAGCAGGAAGACCCTCCCCCAGTATCATGCAAAGTCTGAAAATAGTATCATAAAGACCCTGAGCGGTCCGAACCCGGCTCACCCAGCACCCATCGCCCGGCTCGGCGCTGCTTCGCTCGCAATCTTTTTCCAATTTTACTTCGATTGTTTAATAAATCCTTTTAATCATTAAATTGGCCAATTCATTTATAACAGAGGGAACAACAGGTGCCTCCTCCTCCTCCTCCCTGGGCTCACAAGCAGCTCTGAGCTCCGCCAGCCCCGGCGTTCCCAGCGAGGTGTCAAAGCCGGAGCAGAGGCGGCACATCCCCGGCGCCTGGCAGCGGGATGTGCCCGGGACAGGCTGACACAAAGCCGGGGAAGCTTCCAGGCCGGCTGCCCGGGCCATGGCAGCTCCCTGGCTCCTCACGCCACGGCTGTCAGCTTGGCATCCTTGCGTTGATTCACAGGCAGGAACGCCGCCCGGGATGGAAGGATGGTGCTTTCCCAGATTTTTTTTTTTTTCTTCTTCCTCCCACGGAAAATTAACGGCAGGGAGAGAGCGAGGCGAATTTAAATGCCAGGTGAAAACTGGTGTGGCCGGATTTTAGAAGATGGGGTTTAACGCGGGTAGTTGTTCTCCCCCTCTTTGCAAACGAGGGAGGAAAAGCACTATGTAAAGCCCATACGTTGAGCATTATTATTTGGATTTTCTCAAATTTACTTTTTTCACACAGCAGATGGTCCTAATGTCTGGCACCATTTTTAATGATGTGCCTTTTTTGAAGAATGTGTGCTGTATCACCCATAAAAGCATCCTCTCTGTTCAGAGTTTATTTTGTTAAAATCATTTTTCAACTAATCATCTCTCTAGGGAACAATGACATGATAGAACAGTATTTCTGACGGGCGATATTTTATTACTAACATATGTTTTCATCACATAACCAATATTACTACCCTGTTCTGCCGTAAATATTTATTAAAATCCTCTAATTTGAAACTGTTTCCAAGACAAATTTCATATTTTGCTTTTAAATTATCACATAGTTAATTGTCCTGGTAAATGCCCATTGAAGGGTAGTTTAGGGGAGGGAAAAGTACATGTTGTGAAGTCTTGTTGACTTTTAAAATGTTAAGGCAACAGATTCCAGATCTCATTTTCCGATTCCCTTATAAAGCAATCTCCTAAAATATCACTACATTCCCAAAACTTTAAAATATCAAGTCAACTTACAAGCGACAAAGCAGACAATACAACAATAATCATAAAACACCCACGGTTAGGATCAGTTTGAAATATATCCCAAAACATAAGTAAACTAGAATTAAAAAATAGGATATTTGACTTACTACATTTTCCACACATTCAGCAGTCAGGATATCTACCAAAAGAAACAGCAGAGTTGTAGGTGTTGGCGAGGCTAATAAGAAGTTCTGAGTTCTCTGTTAAAAAAAAAAAAAAGGAAAAACTCAAGATCAGCACTTATCTGTCAGAATCACGTTCCTTCTACAGTTATCGGAGTCAAAAAGGCACCTTGCTCCAGGTTACACACGTGAGACCTCCTGAGCAAGCATTCGACATCGCACTGAAAACAAAGCGCCACTTAAAAAAGAACCAGATCAAGCAGTCACCGCTTTAGAGGACAAAAACCTGACATTCAGAGTCAATCATTGCTCCACCAAAGTCGCGATAACGTGCACATATCAAGATCATTCAATGTTGCATTGAGTCAAAGCAAAGTCAACACCTGCCCCTGGAACAGCACCTTTTCTCCTGGAAAATCCCCAGCAAACACACTCTTCCCACTACGGTCAGTTTGGTGTGCCCATTTCCACGATCAGGAACAGCAAGGACGGAAAGGAGAGACTTCAATTATTACAAATTTCATCCCTTAAGACTAACTTCAGCCTCCATAGAACCGGAACTGTTAGTCAAACTCCCAGCTCATCCTCAAAGGCGTCAAAAGTGAGATTTAAACGCAACAAAAGAGCAACACGGCAGGAAACAGCAATAAAAGGGAAGGGAAAGGACTATGAGGAAATGAAACAAAACCTTATAAATCAGTCTTAAAAGTGATTACATGAAGGTATCTGTACCTTCATGTAATCGGCCACCTTCATGTGCTGCTGGATGGGGCAATGGTCAGCAGGAGATTTCTTGGTTCCCTTTCCCTTATGGGAATTTCTCACTAGGAATGTCATCAGAACATGAGCCAGCAGAAGCAGAATAGATCACATACGTGCCATGATACTTAATGGCATCAGTCAGTTAAAAAGATTGGTAATGCCCAAAACGTCCACCATAAATTTTGAATATAAAAATACAAAAATACCTCGTGACGCAACAGAAAAAATCAGGGATGCATATTCAAGACTGATGTTATAAAGTTCAGAACAGCTTGTTATCAATTATTATCTCCTTAGTGATCAGAGAGACCATACACAATTTGCTAAGTTTTCACACTCAGCTAGACACCAACTTTTTGGGGTAGAAAGAACCTCAGGAGTTTTTTGCTGGGGAAATTAAAGAATTATCACCAAATTTTACCAGGCACAGTGATCTAGCCCTAAACCAACCTTTCCTTGTGCTCTCCTTCCATCAGTAGATTTTTTTTTCCCCACTGAATGAATGGAATTCACATGAATACAGCAGGGAATTTAATGAGTACTATTTTTGACAAAACAATGTTTCAACAAAACGCCAGTTTTTCGAAAATTGGCAAAAATGCTCCAGTTTTGACGAAATATTTGCCAAGAGCTGCTTCTCAGATCCCTAAAATTCAAGATCAGTACAAACCAGACAGATCACAGTCTTCACAGTCAAGGCACTCATGCATAAAACCACAGTTTGAGCCTTTTGACGAGTGCTGTGGTCACCTATCTCTGGGCTATTCCCAGGCTTAAAATCCCTGTTTCCTTTTCACTGTGCACAAACCAGACCGGGACTTTCAGAAATATCACAGGACGGAAAACTCCCTTCCCTCCCATCTGCAACTCCGTGTCTTTGGCAGAACAGATCGCTTGGATGATGCTCTGCCTGTGCTGTACCAAAAAGAGTCCAGCCCCCAACTTTCCTCTGGTTTACAATAAATTTGGTTGTCCTGGCCATCCTTTGTTTTGACAGCACGAGCCAGTACAGAGAGAGGCAAACAATGACACAGCTGCCATTTTCCTACAAGGTCCACCATGTGACGGACTTAACAACTAAAGAAAAATTCAGACTTTCTAAAACTAACCATAAGCAAAATGTGCTTTGGTGAACTCCAGACCTTGGAAAGGACTTGAGGATTATATCACCCCACTCATAAAATGCAGTTATTGAAAAGAACTGTTATCCTTTATAAGCGATGGAAGGCAAACATTTCACATGCTGCACTGACACTGCTCCAAACCTCATTTTTCCTATTCAAAAATGAAAGTCGGGCTTTCAGCAAACTACATTGTGTTTTGAAGAAGTTTTTCATTCTACTGGTAACAGGTTATCCTGCTTACTTTTAAAGTCTCTTTGCACACAAAAAGAAGGGGAGCTGGGGCAAAGAAGGAAAGAAAAGAGTCCATTTGAAAAAATTACACTGCTAGATTACAAGAGTTGAAAGCTGGTATGTAACTTTGCTCCGGGTGATCAAACTGCTAATCAGGAATGCTGTCGGGAACAGAATGGAATTCCAAATAAATTAGCCATGTCCAAGAAGCCAATACAACACAGGATTAAGGCTTACAAAGAAAACAAATTTATTCAGCCTACTTTATCAGAATTCTTAATAATGTGTACTACTTTTTCTCATCGCAGTCTGAGCTCTTCCACTAGAACAGTGTGGAGAAGGAAAAATGAGTCACACTTCATAAATCTCCTGCTTGTACAGACACCAAAAAATGTAACATAGAGCAAGTCACACAATGCCATTATATATAAGTACATATGCTTATCACAGCCAAGGGAGGAACGTGCAGATTTATTTCTCCGACTTTATTTCTGAGGCACCTGACCAAAGAAAAGATGCTACACACTTCTGTGAAAATCTACAAAGCTGAAGGAAAGGGTCAGAACTTCACTGACCTCCATGCTAAAATGAGGTTCAACACCGTGGCATACATACTGAACGACTAATTACAAAAATAAATCTCTCTCCTCTATGACAATCCCATCGCATCACGTTTTTTTTATCAAGTATAACAAGAAAAATTTGCAGTACTGTGGCTGAGGTACTGTCTGCAACTCAGAACATACTGTTTTCACCTCTGACAGCATCCCAGAGAAACTCTTCATAATAGCTTACGCCAAAATCACAGGAACATTGAAAGACATGCTTAAGTTCCTGCCACTCCTTGAATTGGAACTTCAATCTTTATCAGACTGCTTTTCCTCATCTGTGAAACGGAGATTATAATAGGCTCTTACTGTACAGTAATTTGGAGACAGAACTAAATTTTTGAACCATTTTTGTAACAGTAAAATTTAAAAAAGGAGATAAAATACTCACAAGGAGTACTTCATGCTGAATCTAGACACACAGAGAGAAATCTTCCTGCAAGAGAAGAGCATGTATCACCTTGGCTTCCGAAAAAATTAGGTACACCAGAAACAAATTCTCACTTCAAGCCATATATTGTCCAGTACACTTATTCACTGGAAAATAAAGAGACTGAGGACAATACCACTTGTATTTACATGACTCTGCCATATTTCCCTGAGAACCTGTGCATGCAGGGATTTCCTACAACAAAATTCATCGAGCAAACCACCAGCTGAGTGTGAGTGCTGGGGATTCATTTGCCTGGTGGCTCCCAGACGTGACACAGGCCCTGCTTTCCAAACGACCAAACTGCACCAGCCATTTCATAGCCACGGTTGCTGTGTTAGGTATTTTCTAAATAATTTTTGTCCCAGAAAAGGGGGACTCCCTGCGAGACACCAGTTGCATCCCCTCCCCTTCCCACAATGAGACAAATTAAATGCTATTTACTACCATCTCTGTATCTAGTATTTTATTCAAGCACAAAAGCACGTTTCATCAAGCGTGACTTCCATTTATTATTTTGTCAATTGTTTTCTCCTCCCCGTAAGAAGATATTTGCATAAATATGGAAAGAACAGCATATATTCCCAAATCTCCCTCTCTGGAACTGCACCTCCAGAGGGTGAGGGTCAGATGATAAAAGCCATTGCTGTACCACCATGACATGTGACTGGAAGGGTTCTGTCTATACCTCAATGCCTCCATTAAATGCACATTAAAAATATTTGAACAAAATCTTTTTAAATTAAATATAAACTATGCTGTTTGCTCAGAAAAATAAACCAAGAAAGCAACAAGCACAAACAAAACTTTGCATGAAGACCAAGGAAAAGTGCTGATTTCCATTTTCAAAAGGGCCTCCTTGAATAAAAACCAAATTTTTTATTATTAACTACTGAAAGGAAAGTTTTGATTCAGGAAACAGCAGAAAAGGACATTTTCTCAGAGATTTAGAACACGCCAATAAACTGTTTCAAGCCATTTGAGACGACAATAGTGGCACATGAACTACTGGTGTAAAAGATGCTACCTTGTTCTACCCTGACCTGCCAAACAGGGCTGTGTATACTCTGCATTAATGGCCGATTCATGGGCCTGAGCTGAGCACACGTGCAAGTGCTTGACGAGCTGGGGTGGATTTCTGCATTTCCAGGATACAGACCCCGGATTTCTGAGGGAAGAAAAGGAGGATGGCTGCTGGCAAGGAGCAGCGCTGCTCCACTGACTCGCTCTGGGCTGATCGCGGGCCAAGGGGATGCATTCTGGGTTACCACACTAAATCTTTGGCTTTACAAAATAATGTCCTAAGTCACAGTTTGATCAGCAAGTGCACTCCTCTTGTACCCCGAAAACAGCACGCTTGAGGTACATCTGAGTTGGTTGGTTTTTTTTTTAAACACAGAAAATAAAGCAAGTGGGTGAAAGGTAACTGTATCACTTTACAGACACAAGCTACCCTCTGATTACAACTAATTAAGATATTCAGCAGCCTTAAAACAATACCTTTTTTTAATCAATGTACCCAGACGGCATTCACAGCTTTTTTTTTGTGATGACAAATGCCCTTTGAAAGAGTTAATAGGCAAAGGTTTGTACTGGCAATGAATAGGGCTACCTTTAATTGATCCAAGAGCCTTAGAGAGCCGTCTTATAGCATGATGATGTATTTGGGTTGCAAGTAGGCCAAAATAAGCATAAAGAAAATCTGTAAGACCATGAGACCTTTCATTTTTTTCATTGCAGGGAGGGAGATGGAGAGGGGGAACTGGTGGGGAAAATGAGAGAACTATGATGGGGTTATCTTTGTGCTCTGGCACTTAAAATAGATAAAACGACAGAAATTTTGAGGAAAAGAGAGGAAGTGATCAGGCCATAATTCTCAGAATAAACGTCAAGATGTACGGAAATGTACAAAACAAGGCTTCTTCAGAATAAAAAAAAAAAAAAAAAGCCATGAAAAAAGAGGAGATGACCTAATGGTATAAAGAAACATTGATTAAAGAAATACCCAGAGGGAGAAAGATATTCCATCAGCTTTAACAAACACTGCATGGCCCTGCATTCCCTCTTCCCAAGTAAGGGGAGAAAAAAATGTCTGTAGAAGAGGTGGTCACATGGATCCATTTATAATTTTTCCCCTTATTCCCTGCTCATCTTTTGCATGGTTTTGTTAAAGATGTACAGGAAATGTGCACACTAAAAGCGACGCACAAAATTAAACATGAAAGGTTAGTTGTGACATTTTACCCCTAGTAGCCAAAGAAGAAACAAAGAAATCATTTTTATAAGGGATATAAAATCCATTCAGTCATATTTTTTCTTTATGGGACTGATTATACATTAATTTTATCTATTAATGAAGGAAGCAGCCAATCCATGCTTACACGTCTTTCATCAGAAACTCAGTTTTGGCAGAATCTCTCCCTCACACAGCAAGAGCTAGATAGATTTCCTTGAACTTTCACAGGTGCAAACTTCATGTCAAGGTAGAATTTTTCTGGAAAGTCTGAGGCAAATCAGACAAGAAAGTTCCCAGTCTAAAAGACTATTTTCAAATGGAATTACTGTGCAAGCATACTATCAACAACTCTGTAAAAAAAAATCTAATAGAAAGGTTTTGGCATCTGAGATTTTCTTAGATATTGGAGGAGCTAGGAAAAACAGCTGGCGCTGCTCCTTAAAAATAAAGAAGCAGAGGAATAAAATATCCCGCTCCAATATATGCATCCAGATGCTTTAGGAAAAGTGAGTCAAGTCCAGTTTCAATCTGGAACAGGGAACAGAGAAGCTGTTCTCAAATTCCGTTCATCCTGTCCATCCCAGAGCCATGAACGAGCCCTCTCCTAGCAGCCACTCAACAGAAAAAGGTACAGAGCCTTCATTGTGGTCTGGGTAAAAATGAGGACTGAACTCACCTCTCCAAAGCAAAAGAACTCATGTAAGAGCCTCGAAACAGAAATATATTCCCCCATTAGGAATATTTGCCTCCTGTGAGTCTTCCCCTATGGTACAAAGCTCCGAGGAAAAGAACAGATAAAAACTTCACGTCGCAACATCCAGACATTTCCCCAATTAACCATTCCAAGCCCATTAATTGACATCACCGACCACCACAGAATTACAGCCATACCAAGGTGAGCACCAGCTGCACGCTTCAGAAAAGAACCCTCACTTCAGGGCACAAACATCAGTAGAGGAGGAAAATCAGGACATGTGGACAGTGGCAACCTCCTATGGAAAGTGGAGACAAGCTGTGCACAGCCTTGCTTACTTCTGTATGAAGAGACTCAAAATACTGTTGGTATTTTGTGGTTTGAGCTGCTTTCATTTCAAAAAAATAATAATAATTTTGAGGAAGTCTTCTCTCCTTGTTCCAGTCACTTCCAATTCAGACTCCCAGCATCTTCCTTTGCAGCTTAAAGCCAAAATGTTTCCTTCCACCTTATCAGGGAACATGTGAATTCTAGCTACCAATGAGTTTTCTAAAAAATAAACAAATAAATAAAAAATTAGGATATACAAGAATGTTTAAAGGACATCAAGTTCTTTAGGAACAATTTAAAATCCACTGCTTTTTGTGCAGCGGACAGCAGATGGATTGCCCATCCCACTCTCCCTAAGCATGGTGAAGCACGAATGTTTCATAAAATAGAAATCAATCATACCACAAAATACGAGTAGCTTCCTATTTGAAAGGGGAAAAAATGGCCTTTAAAGGTCCCTTCCAATCAACTCTACGATTCCGTTCTTTGAACTGGTACAATCAGCTTATTCGTAGGACTCTCCATTGTATTGAAGATGGTATTCCTACTGCTGCCCGTGGGGACAGCCGACAGAAAAGGAGCCAACATTCAGATCCTGTTCACACACATTCCGTTTCACCAGAGAACACACTGAGAAGGGCACTTTGGTGGCAAATACCAGCAAAGTCTGAGCCATTTTCCCAAATGAAGCCTAAAGGGTGTTTACAGATCTGTTTGTTTACACAGAGACAAAACACATCCCACTTGGAAGCACCAGCGGGAGCCAACAGAGCCCTACCAGGATGGCATCTCTCTACAGACTCAAACTGACCACCAATGCCAAAACTGCAAGAATCTCATGTCCATGTGCTTATCCTTGACCAAGCAGGTACTGTACTGATGAGATACTGAGGCGCAGAAAGTCTGAATATGAAACGATTCCAGATTTTCCAAGGGGCATCTATTTTACAGCTGCCCCATAAAGCTAGGAGAAACAACATTTTTAAAGCCAGTTCATGTTGTACTCTTGAAGGAATTTCTGTATTTGGTTAATTTGCACCCCTGTTCACATGCACACCCCTGGAACTGTTGAAGCAAAGACTTAAAGGTGGGGAAGGCTGATGGAGAAGGAGAAATGGGTTTTCCAGTGCCAGAGACGGACTTAGTTTCAGAGAGAAAATTGAAACCCATCAGGTTTTGGCCCTCATGCCGGCGCTTGGACAAAAGTTTCTGAAATAACCCTCCTGAATAATGGATATTTTTTAAAAGTGGTCTCCAGCAAGCTTTACCTAAGAGCTAGCTGACCTTCCTCACAAAATGTGTTGTTTAACTGAGGTTTAACTAGACTGACGTCTACAATCCCAGGCCCAAACAAAGGGGGAAAAACTCCACAAGGTTTTCCCAAAGGAGGCAGAAGGAGTTTTCACACTGTATGCTGAGGCAGCAGGCACAGATAAAGTTGTGCTTTCAGCTCCACCAGTATAAATCCTCAGGAACCCCACGCTGACAGAAACCTCCAACCCAAACTCTCCAAGGACTCTCCTCAGCCCAGCCGAGGATACTAAGGAAGCAAACTT
>WBMY01010634.1:263126-280420 GCA_013397315.1 Donacobius atricapilla | reverse complement strand
TTTTTTTCCCTAGGAATCTGTTTCACAATTCAACACCTTTGATGTAAATCTTTTAAAAGACTGTTATGGCTTCAAGTCAGGGACGGGATGGAAGGAAATGTGTTTCCGACTCCTCTGCGGGGGGGACCATGAGGAGGAGGGTTAATAGCCCCGGGCATGCGATCAAATTAAGGTTTGTGCCAGTTCCCCCAGGCTTTCCCTGGCCATCACCAGCTTCCCCAGGCTGGGCAGCTCACCCTCATCTCCTCACCAAAGCCAGCCCTTAAGCAGAAGCACGAAACAGAAAGATCATCACACAGCTAACTTATACGGACAAAGTATGAAACAGGCCGAGGGAGGGGAAGGAGGGAGCCTCTGATATCTTCACCTTTGGAGCGAGACAATGTACACCCATCCCAAAAGCCAGGGGGAGCTGGAAGCAGAACCTTCCCAAGATGTGGATGGCGAGCCCAAAAGAAGGGCTGGAGTTAGCATGCAGAGCACACAGCCCGGCAGAGTATGGGAAAGGGATGGAGCAGCCCAAAGGGCTGGCGCCACGAACTGACGAGCAGAGCGCAAGTGATAAAGATTTACTGCGAGAGAGGAGGAAACAGTCCGCTGGCCCGATTAGGGCTGTGAATACCGACTTGTTCAGGGAGGATTTTGCAGCTGACTGATCACAGGCTGTCGGAGCAGGCCTCGGACAACAGCTGCAAGGCTTGCTGGGCCGCAGAAACAAAAGGCGCCTAGCACGGTGCAAAGAAAGGGTTGACAGGTTGTTGTTAGCGGTGGCAAATGCGTGAGGTATGTCACTGTGTGTGAGACGGGCCGGGCTGGGGCGCTGGGGGAGAAGGAGGGCAAGAAGCACAGGCAGAGCCCGGAGAAAGTGGGGGCGTCACGGGGGAGGGAGAGCCGGGACACAGGCTCGCTCAAAGCGCTTCCCTAAAATCAGGCCGGTGTTTGTAAGGAGGACAATCACAAGGTCTGTTTACTGCTGCCAAGATGAATTAGCCCATCGTCTCGTTTATAGGACGAATCCGGTGGCACAGACTATAAGGTGCATGGCATTAAAGGGACTAATTAGACGATTCTGGCAAATGTGAATTAAGACCCTTTCTTTCTTTGAAAGCTGGAAAGCATTTCTCAGGACTCCAGTCAGATGGCTTAGGTTTTGTTGGGCCTTTTCTTTCTCTTCTGAGAAGGGATATCTTGTGCAATTCCCTAACTCACAAGGGTCTGCTCTAAATTCTGCTCTGAGCTTCAAGAACAGTTGTCAGGAAGCTGCTGGCATTTACATCATATTTAAAAAGGTCCAAAGGAAAATCCCGGATTCTGCAGGAATTCAGCTCCCAGCCCAGGGACAAACTTTACAGCTGGTCCCTCCTGGGCTAAACCAGAAGCCCACATGAGAACATACCTGAGCTAAGAGCCTGCAGCTGAATTCTCATTCACACACAAAACAAGCGAGGTTTTTCAAAAGCTGGCTTCTCATCTGACACCCACCCCCTCCAAATCCAGTGCCTGCAGCCAAGTGCTTTTCCCAAGCAGCTCTGAGCTTTCTGGAGCCATGGTTCACTAAGTGTGTGAGTGCTGGGTAGGAATGTATCAATGAAACTCCAGAGAGGATCAAAGACAGGAGCTGGAGAACAGGAGACCTTACTCTCAGAGCTCCCTGTTTGGCAAGTTTAGGATTCAGTTCTTGAAGTCTGGCAACATTTTTGCTCCAATTGTGACCAAAACAAAGTGTTCCAAACACCTCTGAAGCAGTGGTGCATGCTGTTTGCACACAACCACTATATTACATTGGTCACTATTAAAATGTTTTACAAGCAGTTAAGGTTACCATGGCGTTCACAGCATACTCATAGAAGGGGAATACCATGAAAATCACAGGAACATCCAGCACTGCAAGCTGCAAATATCAGACGCTTCATAGCAATTAGTGACGCTCTGTAAAGCATAGGTTTCTTGCATTTTAACACACATACTTATCACCAACAAATAGGAGACACTAAGAAAGTGCAGTGGCCTTTATAGTGTTCAATCAATTATACAAACAAACCTTATTTTGATTTTTCTCTTCTAAATGGTCTCTGGGACCCAGTTATGCTAGTCCCAACGGGCAGCACTTGATACACTGTAAAGAGAATTCAGAACAAGAGGCATTTCAAGTCTTCTAACACAGCTCCATTCTCCCAAAATATATATTAAAAAACACAACCCAGTGTGCAGAATACTCCATCTAGGGGCAGAAATGTGACTCCAAATTTCCTTAGCCTTTGCTTTGACATGTGTTAACCTCATTCTACCAGGTCTGAGTGCATGATAAATAATCAGACATTTCACAGGGGTTCCAAATAGCTCTTCCTCAGTAGGAGTCCATAGATTTGTACTTGTTATTATTTTAAATACAGAGCTTCCAGCCTGAGTTTCCGCTTAACAGTGATGAAGAACACAGGCACTACTTTTATACATCTACTAGCAACTGGACTATACTTTAAACTGCAAATATTATCTTAGGAACAATTTATAATCCATCAACCCCATATGCTCGAAATTTTCAGCTGAGTAAGGGTGGCCAGTGAGCTCAACTGAAAAGAATAATGAAATGCCTGCAGGACTACTTGTGTAGCTATATTTTTGTATTTAATGGTGTTTCCACTGGAGTCAAAGCAAAGTCTGCATTTGACTGCAATGGGAGCAGAAATAATCTGTGGCAGAAGTATACTTCTGAATCACAAATTCTGTCTGCAGCTGGATAATTCAATATCATTCATGATTAATGGAATTTGTTCACCAAATGCATTTGAGAGCAATGTATACAGCAGGCAGAAGCGACAATTCACAGGCTCTGAGAAAACCCTGAAAATACAAAATAATCCCCTTTAAGAACTTTTTTTCTTTTTCGGAAAAAGATCAGTTGCAGAAGTACATCAAGGCTTGCCTTCAAATGATGTTTTCTTTATACAAATCGCTTTCAGCTGACAAGTCCTCACTGATTTTCCATAGTCAGCAACGGGTTACAGCTTGGCCATAATGTCACAGCTTTCCACTGCACTGTGTCTTGCTCTTTGTCTCTCTGGTGCAGAGAGGCTGCTTCTGAGGCTGCTGTAACACTCTGGAAAGTAATCAAATTACTTCCTACATTTGCTCTCCTTAAACACCTCTGCTTGATCCCCTCCAGTCTTCCTGTTCAGCCTCTCAGTCGCGAACTTCATACTTCATAAACGCAGAGGTTCGAATTTTCTAGACACCGCTTTAATTTTTCAAATAGCAATCCAATTACTGAGCAAATTGGCACATGTGCCTGGTTACATAGTGACTTGGCACTGCCTCCACTGGCTGCTGGCAGTGATGAATGTGCTCCCCCTCGGCCCTCCTCGTCTATCTGCCCCAGCCTCCCAGCCAACACCAGTGACCACATAAGGAGAGCGCCTGGCAGCTGCAAGCCTGAGGTGCCAAGAGGCAGATTGTGCTCTGTAGCAGCGGGATCTGGGTCTGTGACTGGCTTCCTGGCTAGTCTTTTGTGAGACCTTTTCCATGGCCTCTACGTTGGCTCTAATGAAGCCTGTAGAAATGCCTGCAGGGAGCTGGTATAGAAGTGAGTTAAGTCAAAGGTTTAATTTAGTTTCTAAAGTGAAGTGAATGTATATTGGCCTTCTCTTTCCACCCTGCAATTATACTCCTGCCACATTTATGTGAAAATACAGTATTCAGTCAACAATAGGAGCGCATTCCTGGGTATGTCTGCGCCGCACATTGGGGCAAAGATCCCCAAGCCAGTCTCAATTAACTTCTCTGCAGAACCAGGAGCAATATAGCCGTGTTTGCTCGCTGTGACACCCGAGCTAATTAACTATGTATGGCAGTAACAGAGCTTTACTGTTCCTGGCACCAGAACTGCTGTCCCTGTGTGGTAAACTGCTACAGACACGCCAGCTCACTCGGAGGTAACCAGAGGGCTCCCCAGCCCAGTGCTGCTTTGCACTGCCCAGATACGTTTAGGAATACTCCAGGAGCTGGCAGGAATTTGTTGGCCACCACGTGAGAGTGGCGAGGCTACAGATGTGGTTACAGTAAATGTGGACTGCTCCACTCCCATCCCAGTCACATCCTTTCATTACTCGCAACATGATGGTCACAGAGCATCTTTAAGTAATGTGCTGAGCATCTTGAGCAGCATCTGTCACATGTGCTGCTTTCTAAATATCTCACTTCCTCCTCCGGGGGCAAAAAAGCTGGACAAAGATATTTTAAAGTATTTCTCACATTTGCTTCCCCCCCCCCGCCCCCGCCTTAAGAAATCTAGGTCTTAGTCATAAGTGAACTTCTTTACACTATTTAAAAAGCCATTTTCAATTATTGCAATGAGGCAAAAAAGCAACTTTCCCAAAACAGGATAGCTTCTCCCCATCTGGCTTTTTTATGATCCCCAAGAAATTAACTTTCTTAAAATAAATGAGTGCAGGTTCCAACGACCAGAGATGCACTATGATCCCTGTAATTCAAACAGGCTTCGGTGAAGGTAAAAACAAAGCACAACTTGCCAGCTATTCCACCTCAGGCATACCAAGAAGCTACTGGAGAGAATCAGAGTTATTTGTCCAGCAAATTTCTGATGCAGATGGTAGCCTGGAAAATATCTGAGTGGACTCTGAACTGTACACACGAGAATATTTCACGGAGTTTGCTTGCTTGGACTTTACTGTATGAGTTGCACTTTAGGTACAGTTGTTTGTAACTGATGGAATTTTTCCTTTCCCTTTACATTTTTTCCCCTAAGTCAGGTGCTTTGACAGAGGTACTTAATGAGATGTACTCAGAGGTACTCAATGAGTGGTTGGATTATATTTAATTAAACCATCTGCATTTACAATCCAAGAACCTTTACCAGTGACCATCTGTGGGTAGATAAGGAGCCCAAGGTCTTCTGCTGGCTTCCTAGATAAACAAGCCACGTTGTAATTCCAAGAACCACGCTAAGTATACAAGGACTTTCTCTTCAAACCTAATCAATCACCGCAGCTCTCAAGACTGACTGTATGCAAGGCACCAAACACAGTGATAAATTGCAACACGTGCACCCCTTGAGCTGTCCCTCTGTACAAACACCCACAACCCTGATGCAGCAGCGTGGATTTTAATTAACTGCTTGATAGCTGAGCGCGACATTTTTCCTCCGCGCTCTCAGTCTTCGCCACAGCTTTGCGTGGGTTACTTGGAGTCACTTTAAACAAACACCACTAAATTCTGCACGGGCACCAGGCAGGGCAGCTACACACTTTGCTGGTAGGCTTCGTACCGTTTTTCAGGAGTCCGTACCTCTGCACTCCCGTGGTGTCCAAGAGAAGGATAAAAACCCCGGAGCTGTAGATGAAGTACAACCCTTCTGCCATCTTCAATACCTTCTACGGGAGCTGGACACCGGAGCCACTCTCCTGGCCACAGGCCTGTAGGACACAAGGAAGAGTTAGTGTATCCAGAAGGATATGCACAGGAGCATGTGCCTCTCACCAGGCATGTGAATGCCCCAAACATGCCAACAGCGCTGTAGCCAAGCTGTGCTGGAGCTAAGCATGCACTTAAGAGCTTTGCTGGATGGCAGCCATTTACAGATGTACGATTGGGACAGAGACATGGAGGCACACACTTCCTTCAATGGGTCCTCTGAATTCACTTCCTGATGACACGTACTTGGTTGTTTCAATTAACATGTTTAGAAAACCAAATACTCCTGATTACGTCTCATACGCTGGCACATGTATCGTTTTTCCAGGAGACCTTAATTTACCACACTTCTTAAAGATTCAGGGCCGGACAAACAACTGAAAATCAAATGCAGACAGTAGCTGGATTCTGGGAACAGAATTCTCCCACCTCCTGTTTGCCTCTTGCTTTACCCTTGATTTGTTTGAAGATGCTGGTGGGTGCTTGCCTGCATGTAATGATAACTGTTAACAGCAGCTTGATGAATAAGAGAAGAGAAAGTGGAAAAGAAAACAATAGGAAAGGCATTAAGGGCACTAAGTCATTCTTTCTGGGACGGGCATTAGGCATATGTTTGCTACTCCAGCCCCAGAGCAATCAAAGCTGTCCTGTGCCACTGCCAAAAACTGCAACAGGTGCCAGAAGATTACAGCATTGGTTAAATCCACTCTTAAGGCACCGGCTCAGGGACTGATCCAAATCCCAGGAGCCAATGAACATCTTCCTCCAGATGTCAATTGTTTTCAAATAGTTCCCCTCTTATTTCCAGTGTGATGCTGGGGAGGGGCAGGGGGATAAATAAATTTGGCTGCCAGGAGGCAATCCTCTGATTTCACCACCGCCAGTCTGGACAGGTGCCAAAGTCACGCACAGCCACTCAAACACATTCGTAAGGTAATTAATATTTTATATTCACAGCAATAAGAGAGCCTCATTCACACGGAACTATTAAGACAGTTTCTGGTTCCATTCTTCCCAGCACATTACAGCAACCCCATGCCAGCAGCAGCCACATGGCCTAAAGGTGCCAAGCTGGCAAGGATACTCTCTCTCAGCGCTTGGCATCCAAACCCCTTGGCAAAGCCCTCAGCAGTTGTGCTTGGCTGCCTTTGGATCCGTCATGTGGCCGGGCTGCTGATAGCTGGGGAGGGTGCTGCGTCCTCTGGGCACCATTTCACTTTAACACCTGTCTGATTCGGAGGAATGCAGAGCCAGATCCCAGCACAAATCCTCCCGGAGAGCCAGAGCACATGCTCCATTTGTTACTGAAAGGGGTCGTTTCCTCAGAACTGCTGTGCCGCCTTTTTTTTTTCCTTCTCCCCTCTCTCCCCCTCCTCTTACCCTTCAGATATCTGTACACAGCCCTTAGAGGGTCCTACATCCTGCCATGCATTCCACATGTGTTGGAGGTTTCCTCTGTGAACAAGGAATACAAAACATAGCCTTTTTGTATATAATGAAATCTCATATTTTACTGTGCTCATATAAAACCATTTCTTTCTGACTAAGACTCTTTTTATTTGTGACATTTTAATGATCTACAAATGTTTGGTACAGATGAAAGGAAATTATTATTTCCAGGTCACCTTGCAGTAATACTTTTTGATAGGCACCATAATTCCAATTAAATTGAGTAATAAGGGAGGGGGAGAGCCTTCAAACATTTAAAGTGCCACTGAGGCAGAAATATTTTTAGGGGAAGACATAAAAACAAGCACACATCTTTTACCACAAGCTACAAAATATCAGAGGAGCACAGATAAGAAAATTCAAAGCCCTTTTTCCTCTGGGGACCATTCAAACAAACGCAGACTGTCAGAACGTGACTCCGTGCCCCACAAACACCACAGAATTGGGGCTGACTTGGGCACAAACTTATTGAAATGCTCCCAAGTCTGGTCGCTCAGAGGAACCGGAGGAAAGCCCAGCTACCAGCCCAAGCTTGGCAGAGGCAGCTCCCCGGGAGCTACGGCGCAGAAGCGCATTGAGATGTCACAGAGCACCTCCCCAAATCCCTGCCTGTCCCAAAGCACTGCCCCCACGAGCCTGCACTGGTTCTTCTGGTACATTCTGACACCTTTGAGCGCGGTTATCTTTGGGTCAGACACCCTGAAGCCTGTGAAATACACGCAAGCCTTGGGTTGCTAAGCTCACGCCACAAAATAGCTGCTATTGCTCACTCCGGGGGGAAGGCTCCGTGTGCCCACCCCATCCCAGCTGGAACATCCAAACACGACTCCCGTGATCCCCCTCAAGCCATACCCTCCGCCTGTCACCTTGAACTGTGATTTTTGCTTTGTACCAAGCTCAGGGCCCAGAGACACCAGCCAAGGCCTCCCTGTTCTAGCACAGAACACAAACCCTGCTTGCTGCACGTAATGCATCTATCAGAACTCCTGTGTTTCAGCCACGTGAGTTTTGCTTTTTTTAAGTAATATTTTTTTTTTATTGTTTCGAGGGAGATGGTTTTTGTTGTTTTGTTGGGGGCTTTTTATCTCCTCGAACAGCTCTTCACTATTTAATCAGGAAAGAAAACGTATCTCCCCCCTCCTCCGATACACACGTTTTCTTCAGAATACTAGGGCAACATATAGGATGGACACTGGGACGATGACAAATTTAAGATCCAGCATCTTGGAGGCTTTCCTGACCACAAGCCAAACCTTTTTGGAATGGAAAAAAGCCTTTCAATAAGGCATTTTCAGTAAGAAATTCACTATTTAACCCTGGGGAGGTAAGGAAATACTCCAACCTAAAATTATTATTCAGTTGCATATAAAAATGTTATTTTAGATCATTTTTAGGACTTGCTGTAATTGCATTATTTCCCTTTTTTTTTTTTTTTTTCCTCCATGACCTGGGCAGTGAATTTTCATTGTGATTAAAGCACCTGGCTTTTGGAGCAAGGGAGACGAAAAAAAAAATACCAAATAAACATATAAAGCTCTCAAGCAACATTCCTGGAATAGTTCTTCTGTAAAGTGCATGGCATGTTCAGAACACATGATTTCCTAGTACAAAGATTTTATTGGCTTCACTGCTCGGTGTGGTCATCTCAGATTCATGCCAAATAAACCTTCCACATCATATTGACAGTCTATTTTTCATCTCGGGCTACACCTACTCTTTCTAAAAAGCGAGTTCCCAACTCCTGCAGGAATTCCCAGGCTGGATGCACGTTTTATTATGTTCCCTTGAAAATGATCGCCTAGAAGACAGTGCCGCATGTTACTTTTGGCAACTAAAGTGGAAAGGAGTAAGTACAGGATTCCAAAAGATGCAACAGAAGAACAAGAGCCAGGGAGGAGGACTTGCCTCCATCAGGTTCCTGGCACCTCGTTTTGGCAGCATCCCAGGGCCAGGTACCAGCAGCAGCCTTGTTCTCACAAGGAGGGAGCCCTAGAAGGACCACACCCTGCAGCATGGCTTGTATTCAAGTCATGTGGAAGTCCAAGGAAAGGAAAAAAAATTGATGTCAAAGTCAGAGAAGCCTCCAGTTTCAACGACATGCCCGTAAGCCTACACGGACAGACCTTGCCAGGTGTTTCCTTATCATAATCCACTTCTCCTTGTTAGCGTGACTAAATAAACACAACTTACCCAAATCAAATCCTGACCATTTCCCCATTATTAACTTAATGAACTTCCCCAGGTTTATGCACTTTTTTCAGCATGCAACGTGAAGTCAAGAGGTTCTTCCTGAGAAGGTGCCTGACTGGGAAATTTATTTTTTTTTAGAACAGTTACTGTGCCATGACACAAGGGTAGAACACTGCTTTAAAGGGCTACTGACTCTGGACAATTTATATGCTAATTTCAGAAATGATTCCTCCTACATTAAATAAGGAGCTGAGGAATGTTCCAAAGGTCTAGACAGACCATGCCATTAACAGATTGGGTAAATCAACATTAATACTGCCCACAGCATATTACACCGTGTGAACTTTCTTCACTGCCCGCACTTTACTAAGTTTAGTTCCACGTGGTTCCTCAGCTGACTGGCCAAAATATAAACTACATCAGCTCCCTAAAGCCTCCCTGTGCCCATCTTGACCTTGGACTTGCCTTTAATATTAAACTTGAGAAAAAAAAAAAAATCCTGAATGGTCACACTTTTTTTATTCAGGGTACGTTTATAAATGGTTTATAAAGGGTTAATAATGATTAATAGATTATGAAAATTGTTAAAGAAACACGGACAACTATAAACACTAAGAATAGCTTTTTGGCACCCAATACTAAATGATCAGCCACCTAGAACATACATTCTAGCCCAAACTCCATCAGTGTGAAGGCCAAATCTGGCAAAGAATTCAAATATCTTCAAGCTTGTTTGAGCATTGACAAGTTCTCCAGCATTTATTAGAAGTATTCTGAGGCTGTTATTCTTGAAGTACAAGTCAAATCTGTCTCTGAATTTAGACTTTGAATAAACAAGCTGTTATCAAACCTTAGACTAACAGAAAAAAATCCAGTTTTTATTTTACTTTCAATAAAAATATCTTTACACAATTTCTCATATGGCATACGTAATGCTAATAACACAGAATTGAAAAACTCAAAATGCAACGAGAATCACTAGATGGATCATAAAGTACTAAGATCAACTGAATTTTTAAAATTCCTTCTGTGTTTGTATCTCAGCTTAAATAGCTACACTGCAAAACAAGGCACTGGTGCAAAGCATGATGCTGAGTCCAAGTGCTTAGCTGTCACAGAACAAAAAAAATCAAATCCCACTTGGGATGAAATTTTGGGTTTAGAAATAAATCAGCCTGCAAAGCATTTACAGCATTTTGTGTATTACCAGGATGTGATGAGTTCTTGCAGTGTCACTTACTGGCAAACCCTCAAGCAGTAAAAACTCAGAGGTACCTTCACATGGCAAAACTCTGATTTCTTTGCAACTGAAGTCAAAGCTGCTGAAAGGCTTTTCTTTCCTCCACCCTCACCTCCCTCCCTCTCCCTTTTTTTTTTTCTTTCTGCTTAGCTGAGGATTACACTAAATCTACATGAATGACACAATCTCATCACTTTCTTAACAGACATTGCAACATTTTGGGGGCGCAGAACTGAATATTAAGTCAGAAGAGCACTGGGCAGGCACCTCCTCTCATTGAGTTCAGTGGAGCGCCAAGGGATTGAATTAGGTCTGTTTATAGCGTGGGTGCCAGCAAACTCTTTGTGCTTCATCACACACACACCCCCCTAACCAATCATTGCACTATGACTTAATTATTTCATAGGAGCCATCTCTTAGCAAACTGCAGCCAGGTAGGTGANCCCCAGGGCAGTTTGAGGGGTTTTCCACATGCCCTGGACTCCAACAGGTAGGGAGTGAAAAAACCTTCCAAAAACCAGCACAAGCAGGACCTCAAGGGCTGACACAGGTAATAAATACATCACACACAGCAAAGCAAGTGCTTTGCTCCACCTGAGACACCTCAGCCAAATGGCTCCTGATAATGATCAGTGATGGCAAATTGGCAGCCAGGGCTACTGGAAAAATTCCAAGCTTCACCTTCCAGCTACAGGAATGAAGAGGATATATGTGAATGTGATCTTTGGCAGGGAAAGGTACATTGTTTCATTGCTGTGGGAAAAATGCTTAATGCTTGAGCATTTCCTTAAAATAAGACTTTGAATGAAACATTAGAGGTAGCATTATTAACAATAATCAACTTCCCTGGCTAAATGAAAAAAAAAAAAAACAAAAAAAACCCAAACCTTCTCCAAACCCATCTCCAAGCTGCAGGAGAGAAAAAAAAAGAAATCTTTTTTTTCTGAGCACTTCAGCAGAGATGTTACTGCAAAGAGAATAGGCCTTTGTGTGCTCTGGGTTTTAAAAATCAAGGCAGCTCCCAACTTTCCTGTTCTTTTTTCCCACCAACAAATGAGGAGGAGATTAATCAAAATTTTGGGGTTAGATAATAACACTTGATATACGGAAAACAAGAACCCTCACACGCCTCAAATTAGTTTCTGAATGATGAACCTTGTGCGGGAAACAGCTCATGTCTGAAAAGAGACACAAAATGCATACAAGCTTTAAAAAGGATTTGGGGATTTCACAATCTAGAGTTGTTGCTAAGCTCCATGGAACAGAGAAAACCTGAAGGGGCTTTATGACCTCTGCATCAAAACCTAGTGATAAGAATGTTGCTAAATATTCAAACAGGTATTATTCCTGAGAAACCACAAGTGAAGCTCATGCAGATGTCTGCTCCTGAGTACACATAAATATCTGTGTAAAACACCCCATGCTTCTCATGGGGAATAATTCCCAAGCCTGGGCTCATCCAGGGGCTCTGACTCATCACTGTCCATCCACTTTAGAGCCACCTTTCCCTCCTCCTTTCTCAGTATTTTACCTCAGCTCCCTTCCACCATCCTTTACCTCCTGTGAAGGCTCCGCCAGCTCCTTTCCTCCACCAATCCTCTCAGTTTCCCCCAGTACATACCTTATCTCAACAGGAAAACAAAACACTGGAATTAATGTTATTTTATTTTAGCATTACCTCTCTGTATGCTCCTCTCCTCACGCTGCCTTTTTGGGTTAAAGTTTCTTTATGACAGGGATTATTTACTGTTCTGTGTACTCATACAACACAGGTTGTAATAATAACCAGCTTCAAGGCACCACCATAAGAAATTGAGAATAAAAAGAGACGGCCTTTGACCTAGGTAAATGCTGTCCAGAGTGACAGCAATCATATTTATCCATCTTTGCAAATGGAACCCCAGAGAGCACACAACAAACATGCCAAACATTATGGAACCTAAATCACTGGCTCTTTTGAAAAATATTTATTTTAAACAATTTCTATAGCATGAAATGGAATCACATTTATTCTAGGCATCTGCGAAATGTTAAATCGTGGTGGAAATTTTATTTCTGAGTGTTGTTCATGCATCTTTTTAGGATACTTAGGAGTAGATTTTACCTGTTCAGAATTACTCCTTTCACTTCATTGAGCTGCTTGAATATAGTTAGAAAAAACATCCAAATTGCAAAAATTTTCCCATGAAAGACCATAACTGGATATAGAAAAATTTCAAACTACTCCAGAAGACACCCACAAAAACATTAAAAAAATGTTTCTGAACACATTTAGCATCTAAATATTAATTTACTGATCATTTTACAGCAACCACGTATTTCATTTTCTTAGTGGCAAAGCTCTTGGAAAATCCAAGAGGTTAGGCTATAGGTACATTGCCAATCTGTGTTTGTCATAGAATCCTAGAACAGTTTGGGTTGGAAGGCACCTTAAGGATCATCTCATTCCAAGCTCTCTGCTCTGAGCAGGGACACCTTCCACTATCCCAGGTTGCTCAGAGCCCCATCCAACCTGGCCTCGAACAATTACAGGAGTGGGGCACCCACAGCTTCTCTGGGCAGCCTGTGCCAGGAATTAAGAATTATTAAAAAACATTAAAAACAATCTGGTGTGCAGCCTCTCAGCCCCCAGCACCCCCAAATCCTTCTGACAGGGCTGCTCTGGAGCTGTTCCTGCCCAGCCTGGGGTGATACCGAGGGCTAACCTGAGCCGGGGCAGCACCTGCCCTCGCTCTTGTTAAACCTCCTGAGGTTGCCATGGGCCCACTTCTCCAGCTTGTCCAGGTCCCTCTGGATGGCACCCATCCCTCAGCTGTGCCACCGCCCTGAGCTTGGTGTCACCTGAAAATTTGCTTTAGGGTGATAAAAAGCCACAGTGACAGTTCCTGTTGTTTTCAGAACACATCCCAGGCCTGACCAAAGGCCACTGAGCCCAGAAGTAATCTTTCAGATCTTTAAGTGGAGATAGAATAAAGAAATAATTCTCTTCTGCAGATCAGCTCAAAGGCAACTTAACCACAAATTCTGCAGAGTAGGAGCTGAATTTCTACCACTTCTAAGGAAGTGGGAACTCAGAATCTCAGTCTTCCCATTGGCGGGAAAGCACGGGGTTATTGCAAGAACTAACCCATTCTGACATGCCAAAAGGATCTATTCTCTTTCCCATGAAGCTCAGGTTTCCACCTTTGGCTACGTTCTCAGAATACAAAGTTGTGTTTTAAACCCAACTCAGCAGGGCATGCAGTAAGGAGAGTGAGGGACCTTTCCTGAATGAGCACCGAGCAGTCAAGCCACGGCTTCTGCGGAAAGAGACATCGGTTTCAGATCAAGATGGGCCATTACAGCCACCTCATCTAATCCTCACCCCTCACACAGACCAGAAACCAGCAGGCAGATCTAAAAAGCATAAAGCTGCACATTCCAGAAAGGCATCCACTTGGCAGCTCTGCAGTAAAGCAGCAATGCTTCAAAACGCCACACTTACTTGAGAAGGGACATCTGACAGTTTTGCTGTGAACATTCCTCGGCTCTGGAGAGGATGGACCTCCAAGCTCAGCCGGGTTTGCAACCCATAACAAGCATTCAGCACAGACTGAAAAAACCTGGTTTGTGTCAGGAACGACATCGTTTGGGTACTTTAGCTGTGAATTCAAGCTAAATTAAGTAGGTGATCAATCCTTCAACCCACTGCTGGGTGAACTGAGGGAAACAAACAAAATGGCTGAAACACTGTTTTAGGAATAATACATAATCTTTTCCTTTTACATAGGACTACATGAAATTCCAGAGGTCTGTGGTACAGTGGAAGAGACGTAAACCCCTGATTTGTAACAAACTGTCCCAAAAACACATGGATGTTGTGATGATTTGAGGTGCCCTCCTTCACAACGGCACTGCCTCCTTTCCTCTTTGTTTGCTCAAGAATTTGTGTAGGGTCTTTCCTAACTGCACATCCTGACGCTTTCTAGCTACAACAAACTTCCCTTAAAATGGGCACATCACTGAGCCCAAAATTCAGCCTTTTAAACACATGAGGTTTGGATGCACTTTTGCTGAATCCACAGCAGATCCAAAGGAGCCTTCAGAAATCCCTGCTAGCATGAAGGGCCTTTGGTCGCAGCCGCTGAGGCTGTAAGGGCTCTGCAGTCAGTGCTGACCTCACAGATCCTCTTGTTATTTTGTTAACATGATGGTTTTATCCCTCTTGGAGATTTGCCCTAAGATACATTCTTCAAGATGGGTACAGGTGGAATTATCAGCCCTTCTCCACGCACTGGAAACGGTCAAATGTCTTTGACACGGGGAAGCTGAACTGGAAGGAAATGGTGGTTATCCTCTTGAAGTAACCCCTAAAAAGAAGATGAGGATGTCATTGCAAACTTGTGGGAAAAAAGCAGGTTTTCCCATTGTCAGCATGCAAAATAGGCACAGGACAATAGGCACCATGATTTTTCTGCAGTCAGGTTGGCAAATCCTTGAATGTGAAGAAAATGAAAGGCAGAGGCAGTGTGTTCCAAAGAACTATTAATTAACTAAGGGTTATAAAGCTGAGATTTAGAGACCTGCCTCCTCAAAGAGACAGAAGCAGCACAGAGTCTTGAAAAGAATATAGAACTTCAATATCAGAACAGGCATAATGGATTTCTCTAACAAAAGAATTTTTTCCAGTATCAGCCTCTTTCCTCAAGCAGTGTCTTTGCCCAAAAGAAAATAAGAAAATTCTGCTACATGTACTACAAATGAAAAAAATGAGAACATTCCCATTAGTCACCAACATTTTCCTCCACCATAATCCTGATGTTGCTTCTTATCAATCCCCTAGAGATAAAAAGCTCAGGTGTTGTTTCTACCATCTTGTTCTCACTGAAGACTGCGTTCCTAGGTTAGACACGGGGGTATTCTAAGAGTTTGTACATTTGACCTTCAGTACCACAGTTCCTGTCATTTCCAGTCTACCGCCTTAATGTTCTGCAAAAGGTACACAAAGCATGGAGGCAAAAAATCGAAACACTGCATAAGGAGACATTTCACTCATGTATAAGGAGACATTTCATTCATGTATAGGCAAATAAAGACAATCCCAGAGCTGTGTGGGCGCAACAATTAACAAGGGAATTACGTAAACTAATAAGAGAAAAATTCAGGAATGAAGTCAATTCACTGTAGTTAAATCACTGCAGATAGAACAAAGATGATCTAATGTAATAACCTCATGACATCTGGTCCAAATACAAGGAACCTTCCTATGACTGACCAGGTCTCTTTTCACACATTGCTTCTTGCCTAATTTTCCCAGCTTTTCAGGACAAGGGACATCTGATGCCGTAGTTACTGGAAGTTGAGATATCAGTTGAGAATCCCTTGCCCTAATCTGTAGAAACAAAATAGCAGCATGATTTTAGAGATACTTTTTTTCAGAAAGTTCCCAACAGCACTCACATGCGGTATAAAATTAGGCTTTGCTAAGCTCTGCAGGAGCCAGAAGTCTTTATTCCCTGAAGAGGCCATATGCCACCAGTGAACAAGGGTTTAGGGCTCCTAGGGAGCTGGGATCCTGAAAATGCTGCCTCTTATTGGTGCAAGATCGTCATTTTTGTGGGTACGGAAGCAAGCACTGAATCCTGAGCTCAGCGAGAGCATCAAAACAGGGCGGCTCTTGTTCCGAGGCTTGTTCTTGTTTGCGTTGTGGGCCTTGGGCTTGAACCACGCAGAAATCAGTGTAGTTCAGAAAAACCCCAGCATTACTAAGGCAAGATCTTCAGGCCAGACTGTAAGGATTGGCACCTGACACCCAGTGCTCAGTAGGAGCAGTGAACCACGGAGGTCCCTCCCTACTTCAGGGACAAAATTCCCAAAGCCAGCCCGTCCCTGATGCCTGAAGGAAGTCCAAGGGGACAGTGTTAACTTCCTTATTCCCAGGCGAAGCAGCAAAAAAAAGAGATGCTGCATTCCTTCCAGTCACTGAGTTTCCACATTTGCAGCGGCATTGCCCATAAAGTAGGAGATTGATGGCATTTCCATGGCAGTGACAGCAGAATGGGCTGGTTGGAAGGTAGGAGATTTACTTGCAATAGCAGCAACTCACAAACAATTTTTAAAAAGCTAGCAAACAAAGATGTAACTCCGTCAAGGAAACAGGCACGTTTGTGTGTATGCCTGCTGCAGTGTGTTCTCCTTAAGGCCATGGCATAACCCTTTGGTGCTGAGGTGTTAAACACAAAACAAGGAAAAACAAATGCTCTCTCCCTTCACCGAAATGAACACACCCAAAACACACTTAGCTCCTACTTCCAAATATAGGACAGATTTCCGAAGTCTTTCAAGCACTACCTACATTCTCCAAAAAGGCCAAATACTCAAGCTGTAGAATAAATATGGAGAGGTTAACTTCCTCCTAAAAGGAAAACAAATACTGTCCTGCTTGTCACATTTTTACTACAGAAAGCCAGAAATTACTAATAAAAACTATCACTTTTTCTGGCCACATTCACAGACCCACTTGATTCTTTCCAGTAGAAAAATTAATTTAGCAACTCTCACATGCTTTTATTCGCACCAAGATGTATCTTTTGGGAACAAGCCTGGCCTGCCAGGGATGTGGGATCCAATCCGGGAGCTGGCAGTTGCAGTCATCACATTAAAGCCCCTCAGTATCAGAGAGCAAGTCTCACCTGCAAAGACACAGCCTTTATGTTTACGTGTATATATAATATNTACATATATACACAGACACACACACGCAAACACACTTTTGGAGACAAACCTTGCGTCTCAAACACAAAAGGCTGTCTCACCATAAACTCCACTCTGAGATCTCATCTGCGGTTACCTCTGCCACAAACGTGCAGCACTGCAGTTCTTTCTAGCTTTAGTTTGCAAGTGGTAAATGCTCTGCTGCCCCCCAATGACGTTTCCCGGGATTGTCCATTTCCCAAGACCACCTCCTAGTCTACAACCAGGTTTAAAAAAAAAAAAAAAAAAAAAAAAC
>WBMY01010634.1:211507-263118 GCA_013397315.1 Donacobius atricapilla | reverse complement strand
AAAAAAAAAAATCAGATTAAGGGCAGCGTTTAGAGCTGGAGCACTTTGCATACCTGTGGTGCCTTGGCCTCTGGGGAGCACAGGACATCACCACCTGTCCTCACCTGTATGCAAATGGCCCCGGGTCCTTTTTATCATTCCGCCAACAGCGGCACAACTTCATCTGAAGCCCCAGCCACAAAACCATCATTGTGCCGCGGCAGTTAATTTTTACTGGTTTACAATGTACTTTCCTTTGCACAGGAGATAATGCCAGCTAAGCACAGCAAACCTTTTCTCACAGCTGTTATTATGCTTTATAGGCCATCAAAGCGTTGATTTCGCAGCGCTGTGTCAATGCCAGACGCGCCGACTCCCCGCTCTGTTTTCACTGTTCGGTTCCTTTCTTTGCTCTCCTGACAAAGCACAATTTGTTTCAGTCCTTACTACTGCGTCTAAATTTAGTTTGCAGTGCTGTATAAACACAAGTGGTAGCCCGTCAGATTTAAGTGAAAAGGGGGAAATGCTGTAACGTGGGTCTTGAGGTTCACCCCACCTATAATTAGGTCCTCAAAAGTTTGAACACTTCAGCTTTCCTTGCAGTAAAAACAACACATTTGTGTAGTGCCAGTTTGAGGAAATACAAGAAACTAGCCGAGTAATTTTTGTCAATATGTATTTGCACACAAGAACAAGCTGCTCAGTTCTGAAAAAATCTGTCCAGAATTCCACGGCAACAACACGTGCATCTGCTCAAATTAGTGTAATTTAACATTTGTCCGCCCGGAGTATACAATGAATTACTTTAAAACGTGGTTTACATTTTCAGTTATCAGCTTGAGCTGATATAAAGGACCCCGACTGCTCAGGGGTGAATGCTCAGTTGAGAGTTTATTGTCACAGAGGAATCACAATTACAGGTTTAAAGGAAGCCCCAGCAAGTGCTTGATTTATTTTCACCTATTTCGTTACTATTCTTGTTTTGGCACACAAGATGTAGCAGGATGTTTCTCTCACCAGAACATACAGGTTGTAGAACAATACACTAAAAACCTAAAGGAAGGAAGAACTGACTTCTTTCCCAATAACCATCTACAAGAAAATTTCATCACTGCATTAAAAGATAGCAGTTATTTCCAAAACATTCTGTCCGCTGCTGCTCTCTGGGGTTCTCGAAGAACAGAGATTGTTCTGAGACTCATTAACAGTTAATGGTATTTAACTATGAGACAAAAAAAAACTGGATTTGGCACTTTATAAGAATTTCCACTTTCATACCCTTGCATTTTCTTACTCCAAGCACAGTGCAGAAATATTACAAACATCTTGGTACAAACAGATGTGTATTACTGATAATTCACTGCCTCAAAACATACCTTTTCATGTTTTGCCATTAAAAAACAAAACCTGATTGTATTCCAACCCCCTTGATTCAGGCCCCAGCACTTAACTATGCTGAGAATGTTCCATTAAGTGCATCCAGAAGTGCTGATCAGCCCAGCCTGCAAGGTCAGTGTAAAATGGGGGCTTGAACTCCCTCTGCCGGCTAAAAACACAGCTAAAGAGCTAAAAAAAAACAAAAACAAAAACAAAAAAAACCCCTCATGTTCAAAAAAAGAAAAACAGTACATTAAAAAAAACTTTAAAAAAATAAAATAAGGATAATATTTATCTCTTCTTTAGAGATTTTTCATCTCTTTAGTTGTTGGCACCTCAAAGCGATTTTGCAGTACCTGAAAGGAAAACTCTTGACCTCCCCTCTTTGTTGCTCCCATGAAACCCTGGTCTGTGACCGGGAAGCTCTGCAGATGAGTCCTGCACAATTTCCTTTTTAAGCACTGCCAACAGACCACAAAGAGCACAGTAACTGATGAAACACCAACCAGTCTGTACAAAAAAGATGGGAGAACTGCTGGGGGAAAAACAGACCATCAGAGTAGCAAATTAAGATGTATTTGACAAGGACCAAAATGACAATTTAAGGCCAAATTTACTGAGGAGGAAGGTCTACTAGAGGTAATGGAGTGGCAAATGGGGTTCAGTCCCCAGCTGAGAGAGAATTTTTTGTGCTCCAAGTCATTTTGGCTCAGTTTCTTCCCTGGAAAGTGTTCCTTCTCTTCACCTATCTCAGTTTCCAGAGAGAGGATTCCTGCCCCAAGGAGCCTACAGAGCAGATTCTGTGCCTTCTGCGCTAGGTCACATACTCCAGTTTTTTTTAAACTTATTCCAAAATCATTTTGAGAGCATTGTGTCTGACCTCCCACTGCCTTGCACGGGAGTATTCATTCCTACATCACAATTAAGCAGCCAAGAAGATCTTGTAGAGTCAAAAGGACTGTGACAGCGACCCTCTAAAACGACCTGAAGCACAAATGGCACAGCAGCCTTTGCTGGTCAGAGAGCTCAGCCCCATTAACCCCCCCGGTAAGCCCAGCTCTGCAGTGACCCAATTCAAATGGCAACCTTTTCTGCTTGAGCCTCAGCACCACCCCAGGTGGGATTCAGACATACGCTGATGGGTCAGAAGCCTTTTAATCCAAACCACGTTCTCGTCTGTGTGGGATTGGGGTTTAATTCACATCTTCCTCTTTTAATGTTCATGAGCGTTCCTGAGTGTCTGCTGAAAAGCCAGGTAACACCTCTCTGAGCAGATCAGGAACTACACACGGGGAAGTTCGGTGCAGAACTGCACGTGAGGTGCCTCAGACCTACATTTCACAGGGTCCACCTACACAATGCACGTGAGCCTCAGAATATTTAAGCCCGGACCCAAACTTTCCCCATACCTCACTTTCCAGTGTCTACACAATTAGGAAGCAGAGGATCCTGCTTTACAGGTCTCCAGAGGACTGCATCAGGATCACTCAGGAGATGAGAAGAGAACCAAGGGCTTTGGAAAACATCAGAGGCAGAAGTTAATAGTCACTGTGGAGGGTCTCAAATAAGCAGATGTTTCAAACATGTGCCTAATTTTTAAGCGCTGAGTTTGATAGCAGTAGATATTACAGTGGGCACCAACCCAAGACAGAGCTGAGGAAAGGCCAGTGGACAAAACAGGAAGAAAAGCAGAGCATGAAAAACATTTTTTCACAGGCTCTCTTAGTCTGTGTAACCTACCCTAGAGAGGCCTCAGCAAGCAAGTTAACTTCAGACCTCAATTACAACACGTGGGCAACTTTATTGCCCAACAAAAAGTACATTAGACATTTATAATCTCATTTTATTAAATTTTCCTACTCGTGACATTTACGATGGGGTGTGTATGTGCGTGAGGTTAATACCAAAATCTATATTATATTTGTGTATTAACAAGATTAAAAGCTCACCTGCGTGGCAGGTGTTGCCGTGAGCACATGCTTGGATTATGGATTAACCAACTCCTATCAAAAACTGGGGTCCATCACCAAATGTAAAGCAAGGAAGGCAGGTGCTTTTCCTGCTGATCATCTAGCTGAGGGCTCTGATTGAATTGCATCAGGAAAGAATAGCTTTGCTTCCTTCATGAAATCTGATTACAGAAAGAGAGGGGTGATACTTCGCACAACATAGTGAAGCTTAAAGGACAACCTGTTCCTCTGGCTCCTTCTGCTGGCTACTTTGATCTAAGTTTTATTGTCTGGGCTTAACAACTTCACCTTTGATTTCACAGGGAACTTCGCTGGAGACGTTTTTCCTATAGCAATTGTCCAAGTCTTTTCAGAGAAACCACCAATTATCCAGGACACTGGGAGCCAAACACTTGTAGTTTGGGTGAAACACAAGATTACCTTCACTGGTATTAAACAGGTATGGGGAGACACGTTAAAAGGCTCAAGGTTTACTTTCTAAGATCAGTACTTTTTTAAAAATAAAAAAAAAAAAAGCACTGTCAGCAGCTCAGCAAATCATGTGAGGAACCAATTCATTCCTGAAGGCAAGGAGACCTAAAATAATAACGCAGTGCAGGTGAGACTGGCTCCCCAGCTCACCTCAGAAGGATGCTCCTTGTACAAGGCCATCGTTACACCACCTCCCAGTTCAACGCTATAGCCTTACAGTTTTGCAGCAGACACAAAAGAGCAGTTCTCCCCGCGAGCTAACAAATCCAGTCTGCTGTTAGCCAGAATCCTACACAGCAACCCTAATTTTAAGCGTAAAAATCCAAATCCCCTCTGGTCTTACCTAACGTGACAGGTTGTGTAACACAACCCTCACCATTCAATTCTAATTTCTGCATCACAGCTCAGCAACCTGCGGCTGTGTTAGAGGTCATATTTCCCCTCACACAGACACACACACCTGCTAAACAGCAGAATTTAAAGATGCATTCAATTTTCTATTTTGACATGAACCTCCACCCTCTCAAATGCTGATGATCCTTTGCCAGTGAGGCTGTGCAGGGCAATTGGCCTCCTGGGCAGTTTTCCAAATTCAGTATGATGTTGCAAGCGCTCACCAGCTCTGAAAAGTCAGCCTGTTCACTCACCTCTCCAGGAGCAAAATACAAGAAGGGCTAAGGAAGATGAGGCTAAAAGCATTTCTGAAGTGTGTTTCAGGTCTGACAGAAGGCTGGAACTGTTGTTTAGGATGATCACCCTGTATTTTTCCTCTAGTTTGTACAGCTGAAGTAGTGACTTAATAACAAGAATCTACCAGTTTGCTTACACTTACCACACTTCCAGCATGTGTGCCAGCCTCAGCTCATTCCTACTAATTATTTACAAATAAGATGACAAATCAGCAATAGTCCTCCCTCCTCTTTTGAAAAGATAGGAAATAAATAGATTTAGAAGTTTACAGGTTCCAGGATTATTTTTTATTCACTTTTAAACAAAGTAAAAAAGTTATATACAGGAATAGGCAGCAACAAAATTATAAACCCATTGATGTGGAAAAGTCAACCTCATCTTCTAAACATGCAACTGAAGGTCACAGCTGGTGCAAAAAAAAAAAGAAAAAGAAGGCAGCATTGTGTGTTAGCAAAGGCTGTGAGCAGGGACTGCAGGTTTTATTCTTAACTCTCCCACGGATTTCAAGCTCTGCTGTGGGCAGATCACCAAATATCTCAGCTGATCATCTACAAAATAAGGATAGCAATATTTTCCTATCCCAGCAGGATGTTTTCGGAAGAGTGCTTGGGAGGCACTCGCTGCAGCGATGGGGTCCATGAAAGTCTCTGCACAGAACAAAGACAACACCTGCTCCACTGGTTAATGGGAAAAAGATGACTGAGGCTGTTACAGGGAATTTCTAGCATTAAAGGACAAGCTGCAACTGCCTCTCACTTACAGTTAAGAAATTCAGCATCAGTGAACCATTCTTTTACACAAGTGCTGAGGAAAAAATTCGAGTACAGGACTAGATAAGAAAATAATGCAAATAAACTACATCAGTGGCTGGAATTCCACATCAAAGGCAACATTTAGGTTTTCCCTTCTAATGGGTAACACAGATAGTTCACGACAAAATCTCCTTTTGCTTCCTTTGGCAAAGAAGAGCACAGATGATGGAGGCAAATACACACCAGTTTTTTCCTCCAGGATTGCAACAATTTTAGTTAACTAAGACACTTTTGAAAAGTATTTATTATGCCTTGTGACTCCATTTTATACAGTGTTAGAGTTCTTCTCATATTCTCTGTGGGAGATAATTATAAGTGGCTCTTCCAGTGGCTTGCTGGCCATATCCCCATGCACTTAGTATTTGAAAAATGCCAGCTCAGCCTTGAGGGTTTTTTTTTTCCCTGACCATCTTCTTTCACATTATGCTGGGAAAATTACAGCTCTACAAGTATAGAAGAGGTTTTGAGTTCATAAGGAAATATGAGCTTTAAGATTAAGAAAGTCTGATGATCTGGTGTTTATTCCTGATTTAGCAACAGATTTCCCATGACCTTAACTTCATCATTTAGATACTTCATGATCTACTTTATCTTTTCAAAAAAAGAGATTGTATGGCTGGAGGGTGCAGAAAAGAAATCAAGAAAGGCTTCAGATTCTATTCTGCCTTGGATCCAGGGAAACATCAGACCTATTTCAATTGAGAAAATTAGTTTTGTTAACTACTTCATCATTACCTTTGGTAAGGTAAGGTTTCGTAATATTAAGGGTAATTACTACGCCTCTGCTTTTTGTAAGGTTTTCTAGTTTTTCCTAGGATTTACGCAGCATCAGTCCCCTGGTAATAACTTTAGCATTTATTCACCAGACCATGTGTGAAAGAAGAGCTGAAGAGTGAGAGGTACGAGTGTCATGCATTTTGTGACACCGGGCAGCAGGCAGAGCAGCATGCCCGAGCTAAGCGTCCTCATCCAGGGGAAAATCAAGTTATCCAGCCTACTTGTCTCGTCAGTGAGCCAACACAACCTGGGAGAAGGGCAGCACATGCCCTCCCCTTGCCCAAAAAGCTAAGGGGATTAAAAATGAGATTAAAGGGAGCCCAGCAGAGTGAACTGCACGGAGAACTGTGGGGAGCTAACACAAGGTCAAGCATCAGCGACACAGCACACACAGCTCAAGCTCATCTTCCTGGTTATAATAGGAAGCTGAAGGAGCATCATTTTGTTTTTGTTATCCCTACTTGCACGCCGTAAACATTTGTAAGCCATTAGCCAGATCCAGCAGAACAGGCTGTAACAAAAGCCAGGTTTGTTACAGCCACGGGAATTCTTTCCAGTGGAAGCACAGAGAGGTAGGAGGGACAGGATCTCCGGGAGCAGCTGAGCCACCAGCATGCAGGGGCAGGTTCACAAACGCCCAAAACTCTAGCAGGTGACTGTCACATCCCTCCTGACACAGGTCTCGAGGCGGGGCAGTCTGCTACCTCCCAGGTACAGCGCTCAGAGTCGGGGAGCAGCCCCAAATCCAAGCCACAGCTTCTCCTACAGCCACACAATCATCACACAGCACCAGCAGTTCACTCCTCTCAACCACTTACATACTTCAATATTGTTCTTAGAAGTACTTGCCTGCCTCTTGTTGATCTGAACAAATTACTTCCTCTAAAGTTCTTCTAAACTCACCTTTCACGTCTCTCAAGACCTCTGTTATTGTGCTGTAATGAACACCTTCCCCCAACTATTTATTTTAAAATGCAGGGCCCAGAACGGACAGGGAGAGACAAAGGGAAGTACTATTAGAAATTAGAGCAAAGCAATTCTCTTTTGATCTCTTTCAGACGCTGTTAGCTCACTCCATTTGATAGTACACTATATCAGCCCCATATTTGTCTTCTAATTTGTCTTTTTCCCTGCCATGTACTGCTAAGTTGCAACAGTGCATATTTCTCTCTTCAATTTTACTTCACTAATTTTGGCAATTCCCCCCAGTTTATCAAGGTCATTTTGAAGCAGTGTCATATAGAGTGCATTGCTTAGAGATAGACTACAAAGCCAATTTTACCTCTCCACCCTCAAATCCCCTATCATTCCTACCTGGAATTTAGAAAACAAATAGTTCTGCATGTTTATAAAGACTTCAGATTAAGTCCAAACCAGTAGATTTTTGGAAAACTCCCAAGAGTTATATATGTTTTTAATTAGACAAAATCTAATGAAAGAAAAAATCATTAACACCTACATGAACACTACATGCAAACACCTATTTTTATTTGGTTCTCATTAAACCCCAAGACAGACCACTGGAATGACAGGATCTGCCAAAAGCACAATGTTAAACTGCAAAAGCTGTGGAAAGACCCTGTACTACTCCTATTGTAGAGGCAGGTGAAAAGAAAAACCATCTAGCAAGGCAAGAGAGCTCTGAAATGCAAGGGGAAGGCAACTAATCTATACCCTGCATCATTTTCCTATAGGCCCTCTTCGTTCTTCTAGCTTTCTATGTCTTTTTTTTTTTTTTGCTCTTTAAGAAGTGTTGGAGGGATGCAAAGCAATATTCCCCAAAATGTATCAAGTTCATAGCTGACTGTGTCTGTGAGGTTTATCACTGTATTTTTGTATTTTTACTAAAAGAATCATGAACATCCCAGTTGAATCCTTCCTCTCCCTCCACTCCTAAATCTTTAAGCAATAAAAATTCATAGCAAATCAGGAAAGGGAAAAAAATACATGAGAAATCTCAAATCAACCCTAATTAAATGATTAAGGTCTTCCTTCAGAAGCTAGAAAAATGTGATCCTGATTTAATAACAAGGTGATCTTCTCTTTGCTTTCATTTTCACATGCTCCACCTAAGCATCTGCAGCAACCATTGTCAGAGACATCACCTTGTTCCAGAATTGATTTTGTCCTGTCCTTAATAAAGCCCCACCATCTTCTAAACCAGAACACGCTACCAAAGGATGCCATGGACTCTGCTAAAATAAATCTGCCCCAGCTGAAATGCTCTGAGAATGCTTTTCCACTGATCTCTTGGGGAAAAGAGAGGTGACGGAATATCTGGTTTATAGAGATGGAAACGCAAATGGAAATCAACCTGCTCAAAACCATCAACGCTCGGTCCCAACGAGGTTTCACCTTAAAAACTGAGTGTGCCAAGTACCTACAGAGGATGCTGTGTGCCTCTAGAGTTGGAAAATAACAGAGAAGCCTCCTTTAGGTCTGCATTTTGAACCTAAGCACTGATATCCCACTTGCGTGCAACCTCCTCCATGGGCCCAGCCTTTAACTGGCAAAAACAGTGGGAACAGAGATGTCCAGCACTGCAGAAAGCAGTAGCAAGGGAAAGGCAGAAACAAACCACAAGAATAATTTCAACACCCCAATTATTTTCACGGTTTGAGAAGAAAAAACTTTTTTTTAATAATGCAAACCTCAAATTTTACCTAATGACGTACATTCACGTTTATGATCTATACAATTATTGCATAAGAATTGTGGTCATTTACATCTTCCAGTTCAAGTGACTTTAGGTAGCACAATTTTGCATTAAATTCTAGTTACACTTTCAGTCAATTACACACGCGTGAAACAAGAACAAGACAGACTATTCCCTTCAGAATGACTTCTCCACATTTGTCCAGACGTAAAGATGCCATAACAGAGACAGCTGTGATGCTGATGGTAATCCCACACCAATTTGTGTTGCTTTGGTAGATTGTAGTGTAATGTAATGGCAAAAAAAAAAAAAAAATCAACCACAAAACCCCAATGAACCTTAAGAGACCAGAAAAAAAAATGAAACTTGTAGGCTAATAAGAACTGGACACTTCCTTCTTGGCAAGGCAAAGCTACTTCAAGTATTCAGAAAGGTGGAAAACAAAAATAATTTTTTTTCAGTAAAAAGGTAAAATAAGAGTGTTTGACCACTGTGCAATAAGCCCCAGTACATGGGTGGCAGTGATTATACACCACACTAGAGGGAACAGAAACCATCCTGCCATGAAGCCACACTGAACAGAACAAACTGAAAACCAGAAAAACCGTGTGCTGATGCCATGATCAGAGTTTTAAGTGCATGACTGAAAATAAGCATGATGATGCCACTGGAACCAGTGCAAGTGAAGTTACTGGGTGGCTCAATCTGGAACAGAGACAAGAGACAGCACACAGACAAGGGCATGGCTTGAGAGGCAGGACTGCAGAAGCAAAGAAAGACTGCAGGAGTAGCTCAGAACTTTTGTTCTGCACACATAAAAGCTGCAAGAGATTTTGCTCCACAGCACAAAGAAAATACAAGCCAAAAGGTAAAGGAACAGACAAGAATAACAAAGTAATTTCTGAACAGTGAGACAAGGCAAAAATAGGGTTTTGACCTCAAACATACCATCAGCGGGACAGAGAGATATTGCAAATGATGAAAAAGGATGAGGAAAGGTACAGAGGATGGCCGCTTGGCACTTCTGAGAAATGTTTTCTAAAGAAAAAAAGAATCAAGGGACTTATAAATAGTAGCCAATTACCTCCCCCAAGCCTTTGTCAATACAGAGGTGACCACAGTAATGTCTATTTTGGTGACAAGTGCCTCAATGAGATGGCAGTGCCCCAATGGGCAGTTTCATTTTTACACATGAAAACAGCAGTTGTGGTAGATTCTGTTCTTCACAGCAGTTTACTGGTTATGTGACAGAGATTCAAGCAAAAAACACCTTTTTAGAGGAACACTAAGGGATAACAAAAAGCATGTGAACACAGCTCACTGTGAATCCTTCATTTTGGATTTGCTGAGGAACTTACTTACCCAGAAAGTTTTACCCAGGTGAAAGTTAGTGGTACACAGCGTGTGGTCATTAAACCATAGAAGAATGTGATCCTGCAATACTGGTTGAGCACCCTCAATTCCCACAGGCTCAAATTAAAATTTCAACTGTTACGCACTTTGATTATCCCATTCAACCTTTTTTTTTCCCTCCTTCCCCCTTTAAGTGGGCAACTCCAGGGATCATGGCACAACATCCCAGCCGAAGTTCATTCCCCTTAGCTTTTCCATGGAATACAACCCAGTGTAGAACAGGACTTGGAAGAGAGTAAGAGGTTCAGTAAAGAGCAGCATGAGAATATTGACTCTGAAAGCGAGCTCAGTTTCACCACATTGAAAACCACGAGTGCAATTGCTCCAGTCCAGGTTCTAACTGCTCTCAGTGACCAGAATGGCACGACAAGCATGAGCCCCCCATGGAAAGCAAAGAAAAAAAACAGAGGATGTGCAAAGCAGGCAGACCCTGTTACTAAGCTGGAATTGATTGTGTTCCGACGTGATTAACTCCCAAAAATTTGGTAAGATATGCTGGTGTCACATTACAATAAAAATAGTGTTTCAGCTCTCACCACAAGAAGATTAAGGACTTTGTTCTGGTCCTGCCTAACCCATTCATGAATTGCAGGGCACAGCCCTTGACACACTTGCCTGCCAGAAAAAGGCAGCTCCATTTTCTTGTGCTGAAAAAAGTAGCAGGCTTAGTGGTTATAAAGTTCATGTTTTAAAGTGCACTGTCATTTTAGACACTTTCCCTATTAAAAAAAGTAAATAAAACCTTCTGATATCAACACCCTATAAAAATAACAGCTGCAATCCTCCTTCTAAAATTGCAACTTAAAATCAAGTTAGCAAGATTCAAATCTTCTTCAAAAAAAGGTATGAACCTAAAAATAAAAAAAACCTTCCCGCAGAGAATTCCCAGGCAAAACTTCACATAGCGTCCTACAAGCCCCTCTCCTAACAGCATCTCACAGAAAATCCACTCAGTTTCTTCCAGCTGACAACCTCAAGAAAACAGAGGTCTAAATAAATCAGTCCTTCCCACCAGTCACCTACATAACTGCAGGTGTGGGTGCTGGTGCAGTTTTTCCATCAACTCCTCCTCTGTAGGTTCTTCCAAAACATCTCTACAAAGAAAAAGCACGAGTTGTTAGGGGCAGCAAAGGGAGCTTCCCAGCGTTTGTTTTTGCAGTGTGCACAGTGAGATGTAACTGTGCTTGTTTCAGGAATGAAACAAGGAATTTAAGTTACAATAAGCTGATGCTCCCTAAAGATGCATCTAGTTGCAAGTGATCCATCCTCTACAGATGTGTCACGGAAACCAGCAGCTGTTTTCCCACAAGAAGCAGGGAAGCAATTTCCTGCACACAGTACAATACCACTGAAGGTCACTAGATTTGTTTCCCTGAAAAAACTCCCAAATGAGAACACGCTCCCAATGCTACTATTGAGTATCCAACATGCACCACAAGTTCCACTAATGCACGATCATCGAGGATTAACTCACCACCCACAATTTCATAATAAGCCAAGAACATGCATCACTTCCTTCATCTTCCCTTTTCTCCTTTCCCTTGTTTTTTCCTCCCTCAGCTGTCGTTCCCCTCACCCCCAGCACCTCCTCTCCCATCCTACTATGAGCAGAAAGCTTATAAAGGTTAGGCTACCAAGTCAGCTTAAAGCAGGCCTAACTACAGCACTTGCTGGATTTCTCCAAACTAACAGATGAAACAGTTTGCTTCAGAGGGAGGAAAAAAAAAAAAAAGACATCTTGCAGCCAGCACACTTTCTTCAAAACAAAAGACAAAAAAAAAAAAAAAAATAAAAGCCCTACATTGATTATCAAGTCCAGCCCAACTCACCTGAACATGAGTTCCACTGTCCTCTGGTATTCGATACCTGAAAGAGACTCTCGCTGGCAGCGACGGTCCCACTTGTGAATAAAGTTCTGAAATGCAAAAGGGACAGCAAGAGATACAAAGGCTTCTTCTGATGGCACCAGAAAAGAGGTTCTAGCTGGTCACCGTGTTTGCAGGCAAGGTTTGGGAGGTGGGTGAGGTTTGTTTTTACACGGTGAGCACTGATTTATTTAGGCATCAGCTTATTTACTCGCTGCAGGTCACTGCTTTACTCAGGCCTCTGCTCAGCAGTGAAATAACTTTCTCATCACAGACTGAAAGAACAGCAGAGCAGAAGACAGCCCTGCTGCCTTCAGCTCCTAGCCAGGACTGCCTCCCCAAGACAACCACGTGAACTACCCACAGGACTTCACCTGATTTGAATTTCTTCCTCCATAAAAACCCAACAATATAGAAACATACTGCCAGTCCAGGTTTTGTCGTGCTCCCTTACCCACTGTGAATAACTCTGACAAACGAATACCTAGGGAGTAGACACACAGCTCAGACCAAAAAAAAAAAAAAAAAGGCAGGGGAAAAACAGCGACATCCTGCTCTCCTGCTATGGAATGCTGCATCTTGGCTCTGACAGCAACCTTTGGCCAGAGTCCTGCAGAAACAAGCAGGTAGAAGATGTCCTAGACTGAAAGTTTGCCACTCTTCCCACTGTAGTAACCTTTAATTCTCAGTACAGTCAGCAACGTCAAGAACAGCTCCAAAAGGAACTTTCACAGGGTTTGAGAGGGGGTGAAGTGCCCTCTACAGGCTCTCAGTTCCCTCCATTACCTAGAAGAGAAGTCTACAATGGCGAACCTGGAGGAGATGGTTATGATTAGCACTCCCTTCCCCATCAGAAATTTGGATTTGCAGGAAGTATGCAGCGAGTAACTAGCAGAACCACATGTTCTTCATGGCATTGCTCAGGCGACTGCACTCCCACAGCTCCTCTGAAAAACTATAGAATATGATCTCTTGAAAATAAGTAATCAGTTCCACTCCTCTAGTGTGGCACTGAACAATGGTGGCAATTCAAACTGGGGTGGGAAGACACACAGGAGAACCAAATAAAATAAATATGGTAAATTTAAACTGCTCACTTTATTTGCTGAAAAATGAAAATGCAAAATGCCTGCAGCTTGAATAACTAATGCTGAATTTAAATGGTAATGTAAACGAGACAAGCAAGTTCATAGTACTTTAAATATTTCTCATCTTTATTATAAAGAGGGTGAAACAATGAAATTGTAGATACCCAATGAGACACAACCGGTTTTGTAAATAAAACATGCAATTCTCTAGGAAAAAGAGACCAATTCCTCAGCTCCTTGGGCACAGGGCAGCAAGGAAAAAGGTAAAGTGAGCACACACACAAATCCCACACAAAGTTGTCTGAGTTCTTCCAATTTCCTGCACAAATTCGAACTCATTTTCAGGATCTCACACCAAATAAACACAATTCCTTACCTCCAGAAGCAAAGCTACGAAGAGATTAACCCAGATGACAGAGGAGATCAACCACCAGGCCACAAAATAGATCTTTGCCCACCTGCAGATCAGATGAACATAAAGGAGACAGTAAACAACCCCAGCCCGAAAGTGAGCACAGCATCATAAAAGCACTTTTTTTTTTCCTTGAAATATCACACTACTACTTTCTTAATGGAAAAGGAGGCCTGGATCAAAAAATTAAAAATGAAAAATGTTTGTTTTTCATTAGGTTAGCCAGACTCACTCTCCTGGCTTAACTCACTGGAACAGCTCAGCCCAGGCACTATCCAGTTCACTCAAACATTCCCCATGAAGTCAGTAAATACAAATGAAAAGTATGGCCAAGGTTTTAAGTGTACAAAAAACTGTTCACCCACAGAGAGAACACAAAAGCATTACTTTTATTTCCTACATGTCTGAATTGGTGCATAATAAAGGTAAGCAGTGCCCCTCTGAGCAGATGGTAGGAACTGTGCTGTGGGCTCAACATTTCTGAGCCTGAATTTCAGCTCGCTGACCATTGCCAGCTCCTTTCCCAAGGGAAAGCTGCCAACAGTTTCCCTTTTCAAAACATCTCTCTCCGTGTCTCAGCACAGGCTCAGCAAACAGTGTTCCCTTTGCCAGAACAACTGTCCCAGGGGTTGTTTCCTATTCCTGAACCAATGGAGAGCAGTGTCAGTGCCATGGAGCAATCACAGACCTTTTTACACAGCCTGTTCTAAAATAAACTGTTGGGATTGTAAATAAAGCTTCTTTCTCTTCTGACAGCTCCATGGAGTCAATCTACTCCGTGCCCTATCGTGACACTGTGCTGTGTGTACAATTCTTGTTCAGCTACATTATAAGCCAGATTTAAATGTGATTTCTTCAGTAGTGTTACAGCGACTTACGGACTTGAGTATCTTGAAAATGCATCCAAGAAGACTTGCCAGTTGTTCACCACCATCACATCCCAGAGGGTCACCACTGCTGCCTAAACAACAGGAGTAGAAGAGCCTTCAGGTGGGTGAACCACAGATTTCAGCCTCAGGAAAGGAGGAGGAAAGGCAGGCAGAGAGGGCAAGGAGGAGGGATTTCATCCATGATCAGACTCACAGCAAAGTCATCAAAGTTGTTGGGCCAATATTCCAGCTGCTCATAGGTGCCACACTGCAGAGTGCCATTCTCGTGTGTCGTGTTGGCAGCACTGCAAGAGAGACCAGGCTGATGTGAACGCAGCTCCCTGTGAACTCTGCTTTAAAACCCTTCTGAGCCCCTTGCAGAAAGTTAGAGGATCTCACACAGGCAGAAAAAAAAGGGAAACAGCTCAAAAAACAAGCAGTTCAGATAAAGCAGGGTAGAATTCCAAGCTACAGATAAGCGTTCCTGCAATTTCAATGCAGCAAGAAGAGTAAGAGATAATGCAGCCTTTTAATTTAACATTACAACTAAGGTGGCTCCAAGAATGAGAGGGAAAAAAAACCCAACAAAATCAACCACAAACAGCTCAGAGGTAAAAAGCTGCAGGTGCTTTTGAAAAACAGGTTCTTTCTGAGTGGTGATGTTTAGAATCTTACCTGGTGTTTCCCAAGGGAACAACAACACCTTTGAACAGCATTATGCCAGTTATAGCAAATGCATAGAAAACCACCTGGAAGGAACACAATCAGCTATTAGCTTTGAATATTTCTGTCACAAAATAGGAAAGCAAAATGCAATTAAGACAACTTATATTAGTACCACAGTTGAGGTAATTGCATCAAGAACAGTGCCTGAAGTGTTTACAGTGAAAATACTTCTCAACTGCTTACTCTTACTTTTAAATATTCTGCCTAATTTTCAGTTGTTCAAATGCATTAAATCATTTTCTCATCTATTTTACTTCTCTGTGTCTCAGAATGCTGACATTTAACTGCAAACACTGCAAATAGTGACTTAAAACCAAAGCTCAGTACCAGGGTTTACAAAGAACAATCTAAATATCCGAGGAGTTTTCTGCTAGAGTCAATGAAAATAAGCTTTTAGTAAGCTTACCTGAAAGATAAAACTATGTCAGTATTTTATATTTATGTATTTTTATTCCACCAGCAGCTTCCTTAAAAAATGCTAATTAGTCTAAAAATAAAGTTTTCAATAACGCAAAGGATTTGGGAACTTCTGTCTTTTAATTGTTGAAAATGCAAACTCCTTTTTAAAGAGACACTTTTCAGTCTTTAGCAGTGGCCTAAGTGATATTGCAATTTTCATTCTAAAAAGATTGTTCAAGAAATAACCTACAGCTTTGCTTCTCTGAGAGGGAGCCATTTATCCCAGGAAAACTTGAAGAAAGCTGAGTCTTCAAACAAAAATTTTTGGTGTTGGTTTTTTCTTTTTTGGTGGGTTTTGGGGGGGTTTTGTTTGTTTGTTTGGGGTTTTTTTGTATTTTGCTACAAAACAAACCCAAGAATGGGAAGTCTGGAAGGAATAGAAGTGCCCTGGCCTACAAACTTAGAACACACTGGAGTGTCACTGAAGCTGACATTTCACAGCCTGCCAGAAGATGGGGTATCTGGCCTGGCAATAAAATTAATTTTATTTTTTGAAAAAATATATATTGAAAACACTCACTGCCTGAGAAATTAGCTAATCAGTTACATTATTTTATCAGCATGTGTGTTCCAGGCTAACATGAGGAAAGATATTTTGCATCAGCTGGCAATGGAGTCAGATTTCACTACAGCAGAAGCTCAGTGAGAGCCTCCACATAGCCTCAAGTAAAAGCAAATTAAATAAATGGAAGGGGAAAACACTGAGGCAGACTTCTCTCAGAAGTGTGAGCTGTACAGCACAAGGAGGTTTTTACCAGCTTAGAGTTGCCCCAACCAATATTCTTATTTCAAAGTGTAACAGAAGCCAGTTTAAGGCCTATCCTCCACAGATAAAAGTAGAGATCATTAATGACAAAAACAGATATTCTGGTTAAATTGCATGGTAGGTATATAGACTGGAACAACAAATCATTGATCTTTAACCATTTAAATTAAGGTGCCCTACACAAACCCACGAACAATAGCAAAACCAAACCTACCCAGGCACTTCTTCGCCCTACCAGGAAGACATGGTTGCAAAGCCAGAAACTCAAGAGTTGGGAGAACTTATGTAACGGACATCACACATTGTGATCCACCCTTTAAACACGTTTGTTGAGTTTATGTTCCACACAGACACACCTGTAACAGGATGGCAGAGGCTCTTAAACGTGCCCAAACATGCCATCTCAAGACCTTCTCAGCCAAAACCAATTTTCAAGTTGTTTTGCTACGTAATTTAACAAAAGCAAACCAGAGTAAGGAAAACTGGTTTACTTATAGCATGGATGAATTTTTATTTGAATCCACACTACCCAAGCCAAGGCAAACACTCAAAGGAAGCTTTAATCAATCTTTTAAAGATACTTCTGGTGAAGGAGGCACTGCCACTGTGTGCTGGCCATCACAAACCAGCAGTTTATTGTGGCTTTCCAAGACACGCCCTGGAGAAGAACTGGCTGGTTGAGGTGAAATGTTACTGCTCGTGGTGATTGTACAAGAACCTCATCAACTGTTGGTGACATATCCTTATTACACTATAACAAAGGAAATTGCCATCTTGCATCATGACTTACCACAAGGATTCCTGCAAAGGCTCTTAAGTTTTTCACCAGATCCAGCAGCGTAGTAACAACCAAAGCCATGAACTGAAACAGAGCAGAATTCTGTACGTATGACACTCATCACACTTCCAACCCGTATCAAATCTTTACTAAAACGACAAAGAACCACGTCAAGAGAGCCTGCCTGCTCCCTCACCAGCGAAAACCAGCTCAAGAAACAGTGATTTCCTGAGGGGCTGCGCAAAAGTCAGGACAGTTAGGGCTGAGCTATCCCACTCACGTGTTACTGTTGGACATGAAATCAAACTACCCAACTCCAGAGTTTGTCAGAAGGCTGAAAATGAGTTTATGAACAATTTGACCTCTTTATATACTAGGTTGCTAGAGCTGAACTGATTGGTGTTAGCAGTAACACCCATTCAATCACACTGGCCAACACAGAGAGACAGCAAATGGTCTCCACCTCCAAAGAGGAAGGAAAACAAGATAGGACTAACAAAAACATCTCTCTGTTATTTACAGAAAATTCCATGAGAACTGAGTTTTAGAAATCAAAGCATGTCAGGCTGAAAAACCAAAGCTACGCTCACGTAGAAGAGAACTGCAACCCACACGTTATTCCGAAAGGCTCTAACAAAACTGACAGCTCAACCAAGAAAGAAACCCGAGCTGTGGGGAGGAAAAGCAATCACCTTCATGTTGGGGATAATCCTCAGGAACCTGAACACGATGAGCATGTTCACCAGCCGCACCATATCCCACAGGGACAACAAGCCCATGAGCTCAGGTCTCCTGGGAAAGGCAGAAGAAAGCAACAAATCAGAGGCACAGTGACAGGAAGACACTGGTGGATCTACTGGGCTGCAGGTAATTGTGAAGACATCGATTCACTTAGCTGCAATCTCAGCTACAGTAAACTAGTAACTGATGAAGCAAGGAATCCCTTTAGCCTGGGCTCTTCAGTATGTACAGAGAGCTCTTTGAAGTGTGCGTTTGTGCCTTCTGCTGGGGAGGAGGCAGCAAAGGGGATCCTTTCAGAAAACAGAGGGAATCAAAAGGACTGCCAGAGGGAGATACTTCAGGAACTTGCACAAAGATGGGCATTAATCATTCAGGGTAAGCCTGGCTGAAGGAGGGCTTTGAAAACAGCTCTGAGTTAAAGGATTGTCTTGTCAACCCTCTTCCTTGTGTGTTAACATTCCATGGGATATGGGTACATGTGGGCTCGACATTTCTGAGTCTAAATTTGAGCTTGCTAACCACTACTAGCTCCTTTCCCAAGGGAAAGCTGCCAACAGTTTCTCTTTTCAAAACATCTCTGCGTTTCTCAGCACAGGCTCAGCAAACAGTGTTCCCTTTGCCAGAACAACTGTCCCAGGGGTTGTTTCCTATTCCTGAACCAATGGAGAGCAGTGTCAGTGCCATGGAGCAATAATAGACCTTTTTACACAGCGTGTTCTAAAAGAAACTGTTGGGATTGTAAATAAAGCCTTCCTTCTCTTCTGACAACAATATGGAGTCAATCTATTTCGTGCCCTACCGTGACAGGCACACACTTCAAAACCCAGCCCTGAATTTTAGCCTTTACAGGAGCATGCTGAATGCTCCTTGGCTGGAAAGGAGGGCAGGTGGTGGGGATCCAAATGACCAAGGACCTTGGTAACACTGATGCTAAATCATGACTTGTACCCCCATTATATTCACCTCCAATAATGAAAGGAATTATTTCAGATAACGCTGCATAGGAGGCATATTCTAGCTAACAGCAACATCACTCTCCTGCCCTGAAGGTGGTGGTTGCTTGGTCTGTGGATGTTTGCAGCACACATTAGGACTCAGAGAGACCCATCTGGGTTGCAATCTGTTTGCAGCAACTGACACCAAGACCTAACTTGAATTACTGGTGCTCCAAGATGATACAGCAAACAATTGCCTACTTTTAACAATCAAAGGGCACAATCAAACCCAAACATAGTGACAACATCAATGATTAACATCATTAGTCTGCAGCAATTACTCTTCTGGCAACCATCACCTCTGGATGATAGGAATACAAGTAGTATTCAAATATAAACCCTTCTAAAACCACAAGGTCTGACTTGTCCAACTCTCTGCAGAGATTTTAGTGAAAATTAGTACAACTTCTTGATGGCAACATAACAAATATCCTGAAAAATCAGGGAGTGGCAGGGTCTTAAGTGTGAGCTTGCATGAAGAGGCAAAGCAACAGAACGTTTTATGAATCATCCCTGAAGATTCAGGAAATCTTCCAGAATTCCTTTGCTTTCCGATCTTCTTGTGGAGACAGTTCTCAAATTTTAAGATGAAGCAATGAGTTTTATGGTTTTTTACAACAAAAAAGAAATCAGGATAGCAATCCAAAAGCAGTTTGAACTTAAGAAAATCAAAACACAACTGCTTGCTATTACAATATAGACAAACAGTGTAAATCCATGGGAATGTTCTTACTACATTTTACAACATGAAAACCCCTCAGCCTTCAATCTACATACAGAGTTGAAGAGGTTTTTGGGAGTTCATAAAATTGGATTTATGGACAATCTGATACTGAAGTGTATTAGGTTGTGTATGCTGTACTAAATTCCCACTCCTGCACCCCTGGTAAGTACAGACCTGCCAAGATATTATTTTAAATCAGATTACAGTTAAAACGAATGCATCCTTCTCAGAGGAGCTAGACAGAACTCTAAAACACCAGCAAAAAAGAAAAATTCTCTTACTTATCCACATTGCATGGCCTCTAATGACTACAAGGGTGTGAAATTCTATCAAATTTGGTAAATTAAAGACTGGGCTGACAATCACAGCATCATGATGTGTGTATGGATGCCAGTGTGTGTGCTCCCCTGACCAAAGGGGAGCAGGTCACAGAGGTTACTCACCAGCCAGGGTGAGGAAATCCATACACAGCAAAAGTTGCAATCTCCAGAATCTTCAGTTAGGAAAGAAAAACAAAAACAAACAAACAAAAAAGCAAAGTCAAAACTTTACTTTGTAATTCTGAGTTGCAGAAATTATGTAAGCTTTTTGACAGGAAACATTTTCAAGAGCTTTAAGCCACTGATTTGACTCACTTAAAAGCTCTGAATTGTCATATTTGCCTAGTTATTCCCCAAACTAACCAAATGTGCATAGAGCATCCAACAGTGACTCGTAAAAGGATATACAGTGAATACCATTAACCATGAATTTGCCCTCATCTGCCGCAGGGGCATCAGGCTTTGACCAAATAATTATTACGATAGACTGACAATAGTTTTTACATTTAAAGAGAAAAGTGGTTTTAAACTATTAAACAGCCTCATGCAATTATTCCAAGAGCTGATTTTTTCCAAATAAAATTTTAAAGGCTTCTTATCAGGCAAATCACCTTCTCCATGGCTTTAAATAAGCCTATCTTCAGAACACAGACCCTCAGACAACCATGTACCACCATGTAAACTTTCCAGCCACAAAAACTCACAACACTGGCTCATGTGGCTCAGCTCAGCAGATCAGTGTTGGAAAAAAAGCAATCCCACCAGCTCTTGTGGTTCCCTAACCTCCCTAGCCAACAAATCCAAGAATGTTTAAGCTAACAAGGCACTTACCAGCAAAATTACAGTCAGAAGTCCATCAAATCTGTTGCTTGGGTAAGACAAGTATCTTTTCAAGCCCATTGCTAAGATTTTCAGCAACATTTCCAGCAGATAGTACAGGATGAAGAAGCAGTTGATTGCCTTCAGCCCCCCAAAAGAAAAACAACCATTAGAATAACTGGTATCTTGGGGAGCAGCAATAACTGCATGGGATAGTGTTGCATCTTACCCCCAGGAAGAAGTCATCTCTTTCAGATGGCTGCTTATCTGCATCCATCACCAAAACCACCTTAAACAAAAACACTTTATCAATCAACTGCTTTACTGAGACGTTAAGCAGATTTTAAAGCACAAGAACAGCCTTCCATACTTTGCACAGACCTTTTCAAGCAGCTTGAAATACATTTTTAACTGCAAGTGTTCCCTCTTAACGCTTTGCATGACTAAAGCATGCCAAAACTGCTAGAAAAAGTAGTTATTTAAAGAAAAAATTAAAGAACAAAAGCAGAAATTGAATTTGTAGCAGAGAAAAACCAAAAAACAATGACAAAAAGAAAGAAAATCACCGCCCCACAACAAAAACCCCTTTACTTACACAAATAGAAATAATGTTTGCCAGGGCTACCACATTCCCCAAGTAGCCAAAGCAGGGATGACCAAAGGCAAACTGCATTTTCTGCATAAAATGGGATTGGTACTCTGGACTGGGAGGATGCTGAAAAGAAGACAAAGGATTTGCTGAGTCACAAAGCATAAGCATTTTAAAAATAATAAAATAATTTTAGAAACACACCCCACCCCGTCTCACATTTAAAAAACCCCAGAGAGTCTCAAAGCAAAACTTCAGGGCCACAGGCTAATTCTGACATTTCATCTGGAAAATGTTTTCCAGCTGGGGCTATCAGCAGCAAGAGATCATTCCTGATCGTGGCACAGCACAAGGTAACGGCAAAGAAGGGAGATAACCCAACCTCTCTCCAGTGTCCCAAGCAGATAAACTAAACATCAAGCTACTATTTGTATACATCCCTTTCCCAATGTTTAATTCAGAAGTCTTAGTTACATGCAAACACAGAAAAGAACATTTCCTAACCCTCAGATAGTTTACTGGGTTGTTTTTTTCTTTCTGCAAGTGGAGAAAACTGCTTTCTGCCCATCTTCACCTGAACACTGAGCGAATTCACATTTTATTCTTCATTCAGGGATTGGAAAAAACAACTTTGAGCTATTTTGCCTGACTTTAAAATGCTGACAGAATAAACAAAGATGCATTTTGTATGCTTAACACCACCCGGCAATCCCAAACTAATGCTGTAAAAGCCCCCAGAGCAATTTTGTTTGTGGCTATAAAAGCAGCTCACAAAAAAGCTTAAAAATCAATGCCATGTGATCACACCTTGTGTTCACATGTTGCAAAGTTTATACACTTTATACTAGAGTACTCTCACTCATTTTTGCACAAGACCAAACAACTTCTGACGCTTTAGCAATGATGATCACACACATACTTGCTTAATGGCATCTTTGTCTAGTTCTTCAAAGAGTTTCTGGAACTGGGCAGCTGACAGTTGGTCACAGGAGCACATTTTGAGCAACTGCACATGAAAGAGAAACATTCAGATCAACATCTGCAAGAGGAACATCTGCAAAGTTTGCCAAAACCCCTCAGACTACCTTGGAAATCTAGGAATAAAGATGTAATTCAAGCTGTTTGAGGAAGGTTCAATATTGCTGTGCTTTAACACAACACTGCCAAGTGACTGGAGGACATACGGGCCTCTTCTATTTTCCCTCTCTGGGATCACATGCTGTTTTGATTAACTTGAATTTTTTGTCCCATGTAGTAGTGCCACTGTTCTGTTACGATCCAAGGAATGCTGCAACGGAGGGCAGGTCTCTGGATTTGCTAGTCAGGACTGATAGTCACCAATGTAAAGGCTAAGAAAATCCAGTTCTTACTCCCATGATGGCTTGCTTGCAGCGAGAATCCATCTCAGCTTTCTGCAGCACCTGCAGTAAGGCCCCAACACTCACACAGGACCTATTTAAAAGAAAACAGAATGGGCCCTGCCACAGATACCTTTATAGATGGAAAAATGAGCTGCTTCAAATGTGTTCCTGCCTCTTTCTTGGTTTGAAAAGCCAATAAAACTAGAAGCAGGAAAAAATTAAACAGACTCCGTAAGAGTCACAAACAGAGTGTTATGAACATCCAGTTACAGGAAAAAATAAATAAATGAGATGAGCAACAACAAACTGCCATTTTGGAGAATGGACCCTCAGTAAATATATTAAAACAAAACAAGAAGACCAAAATTTTCGGTTTTTTTAGCTAGATAATCTACTAGCAAAGATCCTTCACTTACTGTTGTGCACTAGCAGGAGTCTCTTTCAGGGAAGACAGCACCTCAAACGCAGCCCGGATTCCCAGCCGCCTCCTGAAGAGGGAGGACTGAACTGATTTCTGAGCAGTAAAAACACCACAGAGGAAACAATTTACTCACACTTCAGGCACTGCTGCGTCCTATGGCCAGATAATACACTGATCCTTGGGCACACATCCCAGCTCTGTGATTAGGGATCAGAACAGGAGGCTGCCCTGGGCCTCACTCCCTCCAAGAACTCCATGTACAAGGAGGAAGCAAGTAAGCAAACAAGTCCCTGAAATTCAAGTAAACCAGGTTGTGGTTTATTTTCAATGCTGCAGGGCAGAGGCATATGCCTCTTACAGAGACACTGGCAACAGCAAGGCTCAAGCATTCACAGAAATTCACACTAGTGCACAGAGAGAAGGGTTAGAGAGCTTGTCCTACTCCAGCTTCTTGCCTAAAAGCACAGCTATGGTTTTTCACGCTTTTTTTCGATTACAGCAATCACTTTCAAACTCAGTTACTTTATCGGTAGTCAGATTATGACATCCTGCCACGTGAGAAAGAAGGAAATTGAGAAAAAAGGGATGAAACAGAGGAGGAGGAAAGGATTACCAAAAACCGTATCTGCACCTTTTCTGTTCACACACTGCTCTGCCACAAGAGGGTGGGGGCCATTCCTTCTGAGTAACATTGCCTCGGGCTTATTATCCCACAAACTTCACCTTCTCTCTGGAACTGCACTAGAAAAGCCACAGGGCCAGTCTGGGTAAGGCCTGGTCTAGTGGGAGGTGTCCCTGCCCAAGGCAGGGGGGTTGGGAATCATCTCTAAGGTCCCTTCCAAGCCCTTAATATTCTGTGATCTGCATCAACAGCTATTGAAACAGCACAGCAGATTTCCTTCACACAGACCAAGTTAAGCTACTCAGCCACCTGTCCTTGCTCAGACATACAACAATTTCTTTTTTTTGTTTTTTCCCCTCTATAAAAGTCAAAATTGCAGATCCACAGCATACTTGGAAATATGCAAGCAGATCATTTTGTCACAGAAGGGGATCAAGCTGTAACAGCATATAAAGGGAAAAGTATCTGCATCAAAGAACATTTAGTACCTTAAAACTGCATCTGCAACCAGAGTGGGAGGGCTCCTTTAATACAGAGATGAAACTTAATTCTTCAAAGGTTATGGCAGAACAGAGAAATTGGGAATGCTTTACTCACCAGAAGGTAGCCTCGAAACTGGTTGTATATTATTGCTGTAAGCAAATTCATCAAAAACAGGTTGCCTGTTGGAGAAAAAGAGGCAGTAAAATTTGCTGAAAAACACCTGTTTCTCAAAGAAGTTCCAATGTATGCAGAAAATCAGATGTAAAACTTAAAGAGGCTTCATTTTCTGGTGTTTGATTTCCAAAACGTTTTTAATGATTGACTATGCTGTAATGTATCCATTCCCCTGTGACATGTTAGCAAAAAACTCTGTAAGTACCTTCCCTGAGAAGGATCCCACAGACACTAGGCAATAACAGGAAGAATCACAAAAACAGAGAAATTCATGATTAAACTTCCCTAGAAAAATGAAACACTGTAGGTGGTATGCACAGGTGTCAAGGCTGAAGTGCATCTACATCGCTGAAGACAAGAGGTAACTTACCCAATACAGTGAAGAGGATGAAGAAGATTGAGTATGCTCTGTTCTTCGAATACGCAGGTATCATCACTGTATCAAATTTAACAAAAAGAGGAAAAAAGATTTTAATGCTTGAGAGGCACAGTAGAGACCTCTATGAACTCTTGGCAATTGGCAAAAGCTCTCATACAGCTGGACTTAACAGTGGCATGGATAATTACACCACAGGAAGGCAAGAATCCAGTTACCAAAGGCATGGAAAACCTTTACACAACCTTCCTCTGGCTGTACTAAGAACCATCAGCCGAAAGAATTGTGACAGTGGTCTGAACAGAGCAGCCTTACTCTGCTGTTCCTCAAAAGGAGATACAAGAGTCGTGTCTAAAAGACTGCTCACCATCAGGATTATTTGCAGTAGTCAGCAGGACCAGCAGCGACGTCAGGGAATCGGGCAAATTCCGGAAATACACCACCCACTCCTTATCCTGCTGGTTGTCCTAGGCAGAGATGTGCTCATTGTTAAGAGAAATACCAAGGAACCACTGTCTTACCAAGGAAGGAAGGGAGGAAAAAAAAAAAAAATTTTTTTTAAATCAACATCAGTCAACAATTGATTTGTTACACATGTAATCAAATCTACCCCGTGGAAAAAGCAAAAGCCAAACATAAAAATTAAAGAGAATGTGTATGAATATAGAGCAATCACATCACTAATTAGCAGCAATTAAAAAACACAAGGGAGAACAGGAAGCTCCACACAGAAGTTATGTCCAGTTAGCTCCTCCGACCCAGGAAGAGCAATCATGTCACAAATTGGCAGTATAGGACTCAGAACCTTCATCAAAAACACACTGGGAGGCTGATCTTGGATCCTCCACATATTGTTCTTTCCCAGAGGTCAAGAAGAAACAGAAAAAAGAAGCAGAGTGCAAACAACACAAACATAAGTCAGGCAGCACAGGACAAACAGCTCTTGAAGCTGCTGCAAAGGCTGCAATATGCAACCCTAGAGGACATCCACGAGACAATGCAAAAACACAGAGTCAGGAATTTCATTAATAAACCTACTTTTAGAACTCGCCTGCAGTATTTTGCCGTGTTAGGTAAAATTAGTTTGCAGGGACGTCAGAGCACCACACCAAAATAGAGAAGTCCTCTCTCTAATTTGTTCTTTTTTACCTCAACGTGCACAAAAGTGACTAGTTTACATACGCAAGTTATAAATATATATCTGCTGGGGAAGCTCATAGCTGAAACTAGATGTGACAAACAAAGATATTACAGAAGTGCAGAAGGCAACTAACGGAGGGGAAAACAGAGCTCTGCTTCTAATTCCAAAGATTCTGTAGCATGGGAATTCAGGGAATTTGCTGATCATAAGGATGACTAGAAGCTGGCTCAAGTGCAAATTATAGTAGAAATGAAGGTGCAAAACTGAGATAAAGGACAGGAGCAAAATTACTGGGAGAAGTACGCAAGAAATTTTTGTGTTCACAGTAACGTATTTATGGAAGGCCTTAAAAAGTAACAATGAGAAAAAAAACCCAAATAATCTGAGTGTGGTAAATTAAGATACAGGGAGTCTAGAAGAGAAGGAACATACCAAGATTGCTGGAACACAAAAACTATTTTAACCACAAAATTTCAATTTTGCTTTTCAGAAGCAGGAAGAGAAAAACAAGAGTAAAGACCCAAGGAATCAGAAACCAAAACTAGTACAGGCAAAAACCTACCAGGGCATGGTCAGGGCCACCAGTATTGAAAGGTGAGAAAACACAGAAGAAACTAAAATTAGCAAAAAGCTGGAGAGGGAAGAGAAAAAAAAAAAAGTGATAATATAAATGAAAAGGCAACAAGAGCTTTGGAGACAGAACAGCACAGAGGGTTTCAATATAAGCAGAGAAAGTAACTCAAGGGATCAAACTGGGTAAATGTAAATAAGGTAAATAAGGAAGTCTCCTGTATACATGAACACTATGCACATGTTAGAGCTTTCCAAATGGACTTCAAACTCAGCATATCTGACGTGACCTTTCTCAGGGAAAACAAGTTTCCCTGGTTTGACTATAAAACTAGACGAGGAGCAGCTGTGCAAGTACAGAAAAAAAGGCACCCAGATCTACCAGAGCAGCAACAAAATTGATTACCTTTGTTCGAGCAAAGAGCAGCATGGCAAACATGGTGAAGAGAGACAGATGAACAGCCAGTAGTAGAAGAACACTGTTGGAAAGTAAATATATCAAAGGAACAACAGTAATTTAATCTTATTCTTAATGTCCTCTGCTAAAAATGCAAAATGCTGCCATATAAAGAAAACCAAGGGTGGTTTTAAGTCGTATGAAGGTAACAGGAGGAGATCTGAGTTTGGCTACAAAATGAAAATCACGCTTATGTGCCTCAAGTTCTTCCCTTACAAAAGGGCTTAGAAAAGCAGAACCAAAACCTCCCACACGACCAGCATTAAAAAACCTGTGTCACACACACAGTCATGTCAAAGGCTAGAGATCCTGTACAGACTAAAGGGAATCAAAAAGTCACCACAACCTGCACCCTCTGTGACCTGACCTCACTGAGCACTTAGCTATCCCCATCCAGAAGGAAGCTGCTCAGTTGCCCCACGCCAGAACACCGAGGGTAACAACCTGCCTGCTCACAACCATCCCGTGAGAGGCTGTTTTCTGGGCCACAACCCACCTGGCCATTTCAGGCAACGTGCTGTTGATGCTTTTTAACGTTTTCTTCATCATAGAAGAATTCTGGAGGAGGAAGAAGGGGCGGAGGATTCTCCTTATTCTCACACTCTGCAGAAAACAATGGATCAGACACTGAGCTCCTGCAAGACTGGCAGCACAAACACTTTGAATGCAAGTTTGTCAAAAAGCACTTGACACACGCATCGACAAAGCCAACAGTGGAACAGAAAAACAAGTGAGCTCTGCTCCTCTGAGCTCGCAAAACACCAAAACAAGATTCCATGCCTCATTAAAATGAGGAGAGATTGCTTTAAAAACACACACTGACATCTCAATAGTCTCATCAGGCCACTAATTAGAAACAATCTAACTTTATTGTTCAGTAGACATAACAGTCTGGCAAGAGAGGGCACTTTTGTATTTTCTGCCAAGGTCCATCTCAAGAAAGGAATTAATAGAGAGCTACTTTCAATAAAAACAAATACATATTCTAAAAAAAAAGTGCTTAATCTCAATTTTCAGACTGTTTGTTTTATAACTAAAGGGCCTGCTTATTATTTCACAGTTTCTGTCTCTGACAAGACTTAAGCTGCAATTGCTTTTTTTCCCCACAACACTACAGCAAATAATCTTTTTGATTCTTGCAGTCAAGACATTTGCAAGCCTTCAAGTTATTCCTGTCACTTATTTGCTACTTCAAGTGTTTCAGCATCCTGCATTTTAGGATCAGTCTTCCACGGGCCACACTTAGCAGCAAAAAAACATAAAAATCACTTTCTTTATTTCTGTTCTCTTGTTCATCTATCCCAGCAGTTCAACTGCTCCTTCCACCACGGCTTTTGTGTTGGGAGGCTCCTGTTCAAACTACCTATCCACTATCACACCTCAAGAGTTGACATTTTAAGACCACATCCCTCTCATTCACTTCCCAGCATTTCTGCCACATTAGTATTTTCTTAACAAGGCTTTCAAATGCACAACACCTAATTTAATATAAATCTGTGGCAGACAAAGCCAACCAGGAGAGTGCACTTCTAGGACAATTTCCAAGCCTGAGGCTCCTCTCGGGATGCTGCAGCAGCCCTTGTTAGAGGGTAAAAGTGAGCCAAGACATACTTCTTGTTTATCACAGCGTGAGAAGGCTCCTGGTTTATTCCTCTTTATAGCTCAGCCATCCTGTCCCCAACCATTCCCTGACTCTGGCTGCAGCAAGCTCCTGCTGTGGGTTTCCCTTGCTTCCTTGGTTATTTCCTGCTGAACTCTGACTGCAGGGATTGGGGTGCAGCCTCTGCAGGCTCTTACCTGCCCAGACTGTGGCTGCAGGTTCCAACACCAGGCTCTGACTGCACACCCAGACTGACCTCACAGCAGTGATCCTTCTTCCTCATCCTCTCCCATTCATTATCCCCTTCCCCAGCTCACCCACTCCCTTTTATCGCACCAGTCTTTATAGGACACAGCTATGTCTCATCAGAGGTGAGGCTGAATTGGGTCATTAACACAGCAATTACTTACGAGGGATGAGGTCACCTGTGTTCCCTTCTACACCTTCTGAACACAGCACAGCTTCAGGTTAGAAAGCAGCTGTTAAGCTACACAATTAATTTATTACTTTTTCTTATTTCCTTTTTACAGAGGCTTTGCCACTCAGTCAAGTTAAGCATATAATTCTCCAATTGCACGACAAAATTGGCGCCAGGCAATGAGTTTTCCCTGCACTCTTTGACTTCTGACAGACTAAAGCAGTGAGTGCTACTTAATTTTACCGACAAACACAAAATTTACATTAAGAATCAAACAGAATTCTCTGCTAAGCTACATTACACCATTTTTTTTCTGTGTTTCAGTGCATTATCCAGCTGTCAGTAAGACCAAAGTAAACCTGTTCTTACCTCTTTGCAGAAAAAACTCAGTGACACAATCCAATCAGTGAGGGAAACAATTAATGTCAGTATATAAGCCATCAGCCATTTATTTTTCCAAAATTCTTTCCATCCAATTAAGTAACTCTAGACAAGGAAAAAAAAAGAATAACCATAACTTACTTTAATAATAAAATCCAATACCATAATAAGTCAGCAGCGATTTTTTTCCCCAAGTATTTGCAATTTTCATTAGTGCTCTGACAAAACTCTCCTTAAAATCCAAACAAAAATACATTGTTGATAGAATTTTTTCTACAAGACCTAAAAAAAGGTCAGTAAAAGTGAGAGGTGCATATAGCCCATGCAAGAGAAATCCTTTGAATGTGAGAAAATTCTCCATTTAATAAACATAAACAGGGATTTTTCAAAAATAAGTATCCCAAGGAAGGTCAATTTCTGACAGCTTTTATTTTGTGGAAATGAAGTGGCATGTATTTAACATGTTCCATGATTTTAGAGCTTAATGCAAGCAGCTAAGCCAAAACACTTTCACTCGTAGAAAAAATTATTTCACAGAATTAGGAAAATTAGGTTTAAAAAAAAGGGGGATAAATGACTTAATTGGCAAGCGTACGTTTGCTAAATTTCTCCTGAAAACGAGGCTCCGATAAAGCAAGATTTCATCCTGCAAACGCCTTCTACCACAGCACCGTGCGCCTGCTGCCTGATTCAAGAGCAGCTGGAGGAGACGCTCACCTTCACGGCCACATCAGCCACGAACACGAGGAAGCAGAGCAGCTCCACGCTCTCCGTGAGGCCGCAGGGAGGATTCCAGGCGGCAAGGCGGTACCGCACGTCCGACGTGACCGTGAGCGAGGAGGGCTCCTCCACGAAAGCCAAAGCCAAGATGACAGTGATGGTCAAGCTCAAAATCCTGTTTGGAGCGAGATGAAAATTAAAAATAAAACCAACAAAACCATTAAAAAAAAAAAAGAAGCAACGAACAAGTGAAACCCACCCCGAAACAAATTGCAAAGAACAGCCGCAAAAGGAGGCAAAATAATAACAAAAAACTGACAGTAAAGCAATTTTCTTTGAAGCAGATCAAGCTCTGTGACACCATATTTCACTCAAAAGGGTTAGACCACAAGGCAGCACTTGACCAGCATGTTGTTGCCTGCACTGGAGATGTAACTGCTGACCACCAAATAACCTGAGGTGGTGTCTTTTTAAACTAACAGCAGCAAACAATCTCGCTGGTAATCCAACACGTTTAGAAATAGTCACTTGGAAAACTCTTAAGGCACAATGCTGTAAATCGTGTTAATTAGACCACTCATGCAACAAGTCCTGCGGCTGTTCCAAAGAGCATTCTACACCATCACACCTCCGTAAAATCTGCAGCTTTCCCCTTCTGTCATGTGCACACGTGGTCAATCCCCTTGCTGCCCCCAGTAAGTTCTTACAAAGATTAAAAAACGCAATTATCTAATTATCTAACAAGCAAGGAAGATGAAGAGTAGCTTTTCAGAAAGACTAACTCCTACACAAAAAAAGCAAAGAGAATAACCGAGTTCTTACCATTGGCAAGTCCTGGAATAGTACCAGCGATAAAGCCACAGGGATTTGGAGTCCACACGGTGATTTATTGAGCGATACTGAAGGCAGGAAGCAGAAAGGCTAATTCAAACATTACATTCAGTCCGTCTCAAAGACAAAGATCGAGTGACCAAAGCAAACTAAATTAGTACATGTTATTAATTATCAGAGTATCAGGTCACCCATGACCACAGAGGCGCTCCACATGTGTGAAAAGGGAAAGGTTTTAAAGAAGTTCTGCTGTCTAAAGGCCACACAGCTGCTCAGATAATCAAACTGTGTGCCAGTCATCTGAAGCAAGCTCTGCCATCATTTCAAATAATAGCATTTGTAATAATTTGGTGACTATTTTATGTACTTGCCAAAATGGTCCAGCCACTTAATTCCCCCTCTCCACCATTCATTCCACTCATGGATCTTCTTTTGTCTTTCTCTTCCAACAGGCCATAAGATGCAAACAAATTAATTCTGAATAGAAGAGACTTGGACCGATGTCTTTGAATAAAACATGCTTTCAGATCAGGAAGTGCCTGTGATTCTTCAGGAATCCCCAAAATCCGTCCCTCTTCTGTGACAGCTCCTGGGCTGCCCTTACTCTGCCCCCGCTGAGTAAATGCTTACAGAAGGGTGCCCATACCTTAAATACATCTAACCCTCAGAAATCTCCCAACCAAAAGCCATCTCGATGCAGCAAGAGAGCTCAAGAACTGCCCTTCAGCATTCCCACGGCCTGGGAGAAAACAGAACCTAGGAACCTGCAGCAATGGCCAGTGAAGGAGAGACAAAGAGGGAATCGAGACCTTCAAAGGCACCAAGTTCAGCCGAAGAGCTCCAGCTTCACACTTGAAGCCAGCCCTAAACTCTTAAACTTTTACCAGCTCTTAAGACGTGCCTGTAGTCAGACGGAGAGGCAAATTACAGGGTTTGCTCAAATGGTTTCTCTTAGCAGTAGGTTAGTCACTATCAAAACACCCACAATCAAGCCAACCCAAACAAATAAACAAACAAAAACCACCATGAAAATCACTCCACAAACCAGCATGTCTTCTGAAACCCTTAAAGAGATTACTTCATTGTGGGGAAAAATATATTCCTCCTAGGCAGAAGTTCACTGAGACTTGAATACCACAGGAATTTGAAATTCTGATTTTGCTTTGTGAATAGAGAAGGTGGTTTACAAACGTTGCCTGAACACAGAAAATCTTAAAAACTGGCAGGGTGCATGACAAACACCCAGCATGGGAAGCATAACAGCTAACAAAAAATGTTTTACTTACTTGTATTGCATCTTCAATAAATACTATGGCTTGGTTTATGTAAAGGTCATTATCAGCTCCAGCACCTATGAAGTCAAAAAGAAATCAGGATCACCTGCTGCATTTTGGATGGACAAACTTTGGCTAAAACTGCTTATCAGTTAACAGAAGGTGCACAACCACGGTCCTCATGACAAAGGGCACTGTGCACACGCAAAAAAAGAGAGAGTTCCAGTCACATTTCTCTGTCAGCAGCACTGCGCATTATATTAAATAAGTAATAATATCAAACACATCATGCGCCTTTCTGTGTTTTGTTAAAAGGTTCTCACTGTAATCTGTAGCCAGATTACAGTGGTAGTTAAGTATCACAAAACTACACAGAGACAAGTCCTAACAGGCAAAATAATGGAGATTCAAATTGTTCTTTGACAGAGTGTACAGCCAAGTGAAGCCGGAAAAATCAGGCACTACTATTATAGCAATTTTTATTTTTGTTTAATAAAGATGCTGTGGTTTAGAGTGATCTTGTTCCTCCAAAACCAACAGGAATCTCCAGTCATATGAGAACTAAATTAAGTGCTTTTTAAATTTGTTCTGAGAGTTACTACAACCATACCAAATAGATCAGAGTTTAAGACAGAGCAAGGCGTGAAAGAACACAAATTGAAATTAAATACCACTAAATTAACTATGCCACTTTTCAAAACTCATTATTAAGAAGTCTGTGTGAAGATAGACATGTAAAAAAGGCATAGGCCACTCGTGTTTATTTGAAGACTTTCAGGAAGTAACCTGGCAATTAAGCCAAAAAGAGAAATAAAGGCAGTTAAGGTCAAAATAAGGGGAAAAATTAAAAAAAAAATTAAAAAAATATAGAAAAAGAGACAAAAAACTGAGGGCGACTCAAAACGTGAAAAACCTTCCCACAGAGGAGAAGAATCCCAAGGAACACTTCACACCATCTCCACCAAGGAGACAGCAATCACAGCCTGGAATCCAAAAGGAGAGAGCCCACCCCAGCAGTAGCACAGTGCCCTCCTCCAGACACCAAGCAATGGCACAAACACCACTGATCAGAGTCACGGACAATTTTATGTCCCACATGATTCAGCAGCATCAATTTCCTCCAAAGACTGCGGATAGTTTTTAAATGTCAGCCTTTATCTGAGCATCAGCAACGACAGTTTTGTACTGATCCTGATATCAGCATAAACAGGAGACAAGCCAGGCTCACTGCAGTAGAGACATTATTTTTTTTCGTGACAACTCACTCTAGTGAGATAAAAATAAAAGTTGCTTAACGGAACCATTAGCGAAAAGGATTGCAAGGCCAGCAAAAGCTTTAGGTACTCGAAGCACACAGCAAGCCACCACTGTTGACGCCAAGGATTTTGGAAGGGCAGAATCTAAGCGACTGCTCATAGCATAAAAATAAAGCAGGGAGATTGAGCAAAAAGGTTTACTTTAGCAATTTCTCCATGCATTCTACCATGGACAGCCAACTTATTCTGCAACTCTTAGTCACGGCAAGTGACACTTAGTCACGAGTGATGATTAAAGCCCAGCTCGGTTTGGGCACACCGGATCCATCCGAGACCCCGCTGCACAACAGAGCAATAAAAAGTGAAGCTTCCCTTCGGCGCTGCGAAACCCTGAAAAGACAGAACTCCAAAGGACTCCATCCCGGGCAAACTGAGCCGCCAGCCCTACGACAGCCCCCGGGTTCGAGACAAACTTGCCAGCGCTTTAGAGGCGAAGCCGAAAACTGCCCCTAAAGAACGAAGGGAAGCCGGGGGGCTGCAGCAGCAGTGCCAGGCTCGCCCCTGAGCGCAGAGCCGCGCCCGCCGGAGCTNGGGCTCCTCCCGCCGCCGCTCCCGGCGCCATTGCCCGCCCGGCCCCGGCGGCCTCGGGCGCGGGTGGTTTGGGCAGGAAAGCGTCGCGCTGTCGCCGAAGCTTCCGAGGTGGAGGTTGATCCCAAACGTCACGTGTGGATTTAAAAATACAGCCCTAAAAGAGGAGGCGCATCTCTTTTGTGTCACGGGTACCGCAGGGCGGCCGCGGGGCCGCTTCCCGCATGTATCACAGCCCTTAAATGACCACTTAAGTCCCTGTAAGTCGCAGAAAGCAGTTTATTTGTGTTTAATCAGCTAGGCATTCCATGAGAAACGGTGAACTTCCCTCGTGTCGCTTTTGCTGTTAAAAGATGCTTCGCTTGCGCCGCTTGCCCGCTGTTCTCACGGCGCCGCTGCTCCGTTTCGGAGCGCTGCGATTTCAGGAGGCCTCGGGACGATCTGACAGCGCTGTTGTGCCACATGCCGCGGTCTGTGGCAGCGTAATGACGAACTCCAGAGTGTATCAATCCTTCCTTTTAGTATTTCAACCTGGTAAGTAAAAGCAGACCCATCCTTTGCTCTTTAAGTGAAAGTTACGCGTTGTTTATCAAACTGGGTGCTCTTTACTTCAGTGAATATTTTGCACATTTACGAGTCCAGACTGTTACAAGGTGACTCTTAATGGTAAGAACTAGTTGGATTGCACATAAAATCATGGACCAGGGAGCTGTGTTCACTGTGGACAATGGTGTTCCCTCTCTTTTCAGGGAGCTGGTGGTGCGTAGGGATAACAACAGGCTCATAGTCATGATGTGTCAGAAATTCAGCCAAATGACAAAAAAATTGATTGGTCTCTATACGCTACCTTTATTTAACTCTGAAAAGGAAAATGTATCATTTTATCTATGTCTGATAAGTAGCAATGGGGTAGCTTTTGCTTTCATCTGTACCACTCCTTAGTAAAAAATGAGTTTAAAACTGACTGCCAAATAAGTCAGGGTAAGATCCAGCTGAAGATAAAAAACTCTTTGATGATCTGGCCACACAAACCCAATACAAGTTGTCTTCAGTAAGAAGTGAACATCATCAGCTACACGTTAGAATTGTTTCCCATTCTCAGCAGGCATAACATTGGAGTAAAGTGTTGATAACAGTTGGATTAGAGGCATCAGATGGAACAGACACAGGGAAAATTTCTGGATAGTAAAAGGAAAATAGGAGAGACCTGGTACAATCTGTAGTCAGCATTAGCAGGCAGGAAATAAAATGCAATTTGTACATGTGCTTTGCTAGGAAAGACAAGTGTGTGAAATGGTCAGGGTAACAACAATAACAGTAACTGTAACAACACAGGAGACGTGGGTAAATATGGTATTTTTGTGCTATTATTTTTTATTTGAATGAAAGCTAATGTCTCCTCTTTCCTCTTCTGTGATTGTCCAGAAGGAGAAAGCAGCAACTTCCGGAGTAAACGAAGAAATAAGAAGTCTTCAAATATACAACGAATTCTGGAACTTCTGTTCGGAATTCATCCACTCCCTGTGGCTGGAATGGGAAGTGGAAGCGTCCAACTAACTGTGAAGGAAGGCAGATTGCAGCTGGGGTTTTCCATCGGCACCCACTAAGTTAGTTATGTATTTAAATCAGTACCATATAACAAACACACAATGAACAATGCAGCATCTTTAACTCCAAGTGAATCAACTCCTGAGCTGTGGAAAACAAATGTGGAGATTGTGCCCTTTCTAGCAGGCATTTTCCACAATTTAAGACTGTTTTCACAGAAGTCTCACTGGGCCTAAGCTCTCCTGTTGTTGCAATTAAGAATGTTGTTTGCCCAGAAGTGCAGAAATGCATTTCTAGTTTTCCCTATTAGAAGTGTACCTTTCAAATCAAGGTTTAAAAAAGAAATGGGAACAGCTAGACATTAAATGAAAAGGCAGAAAAGGGCCTCAGGCAAAGGAACAAGCCCATCCTTTTTTATTGCTCCACAGCACTGAACAAATTTAAAAGATCAGTTGAAGTCATGAATTACATTTTTGCAAACCATAGGTGGGATGTGGGTAACTCTGAACTCAGAGGATACTGGTTTTATACCTCATTCTGCATTTGCATTCAATCAAACAAAACAAGAGGCTGAACCCTAAATTGGATCCCACAGAGATGAAGATTTACCCATCTGCTTCAGGAGACACACGCTCCCAATGCCTTGCTGAGTTAGACCTTGTGGCCACTCAAAACACTAAACCACTCTACAAAGCCAGTGCCAGCTAAATAAAAACCATGTAGAATAAGAACTGAGTCAATTAGCATGACAGAATTACAAGTTTATTGCAAGACAAGGTTTTTTCCCCCCTCAACAGCACATGCCAGAACTGTGAAAGTTTTACACATTCAGCTGAATGTTACTCAAATTCATACCCAAATTATCAGAACCAAACAAAAGGCTACCCTGGGTTTATTTATGATTATCCAAATATTTTAAATTAAACACGATTAACTCACAAAGTTGAAGAAAGTCCTTAATAAATGATCCCTTAGCCAAACTACAGTTTAAGTATATTGGGATTAAAACAGGGAGTCAATAAAAAAAAAAAAGATTACAGTGGTCAGCTCAAGAACTGTTAAGCAGGCCATCCCTGCTCATTTTCACAGTATAATCCAGTTTTGAACATTCTGTTTGGCAAATTCATTACCAGAGTTATACAAGACAGGAAGTCAGTCCACATCTTCAACTATAGAAATTCCTTCCCTTTTTTCTAGCTTGGATACCTGTAAGTAAAAAGGAAACCAATTCAGCAGCAAAAAAAAAAAAGGCTTGTTCTTCCATCAACATCTGCTACTGGCTGTAAAAGAGACACACAACGAACAGGTTTTTATGCAGTGTATCAATCTTTTGGCTGGCCAAATGCAGTCAATCTTGTGGTGCGACACTGGAAAAAGCAGAAGACAGCCTGCAGGTCCTTGCAGGTAGATGTGCTGGCTTAAGATCTTCCTTCAAGTTCTGCCAGCTATTAAAATCCCAGTGAACACTCTGGGCACCTGGACGTGCATCATTTGTGCTCTGACCACAAATCCTTGCCTTGAGACACAGCTCCGAGGCAGAAGCCACTGCCAGGGTTCCTAGGGTTGTTCCAAACCCCCTCAGCCAGGCAGACTGAATGACATGGAGACTCCAAGAGCAACCCTGGCAATTCCCAGCAAATGCTAGCATCTCAAATTCCTTTTACCCCTGCTCCTTCTGCAGCAAACACAAAGGGAATTTTGCACTAAAAATGAGTGGATAACTCAACTGGCTTGACTACGCTACAGACATCCAAAGCAGAAAAGTACTTTCTACAAATCCAACAGGTTTCTCTGTCATTAGCATTCCAAATTGATTCCGTACACAAATGAGCTCGAGCTGTAACATGACTCTCCTACAGGAAAACCTGGCAGTACCTAACTAAAAGTGGGGTTTATGTCAGGTTTATGCCAGATTTTCACAGTCTTGTTACTATGCCAGAAAAAAATCTTAAGTGCAGATTGAGTCCCAGGAGCAGAATCATCAGTGGGACACTGTCCTAGAGAGTGATTCTCTTCAGAATTACAACTGTACTGAACACCTACAAAAAGAGGAAACTCTTCCTGTATTCCTGATCTTGAATAGGGCAGATTTGACTCAAACCACTGCAAGTTACTATTTCCCAGTCTTGCAAAGAGCTGCAGGAGTTATCAGTTCAGGTTACTCTGATCTACACAATCAAATTTTCCCTAAACTTGTCTCCCAGTTTCCAGGAATAAGTTGCAGTGGCCACTACCCTTGCAGAGCACACCTGCTATTACATACAAATCCAGTTAGAGAGTGTAACAATATCCTGCATCATTAAAAGATCTTAATCACATTTACTGTAAGCATAAAATAATTACACTTTGGTCCAGACCCTACAAAAACATTTTGCCTGACTCCCACTGAGGCCAAAAGAACTTTTGTCATGGACTTGTGTGGGAAAAAGTCTAACATGATGTAAAAAAATCCCCCACCATACATACTTTACAATGAAGCGCTGCATATGGTAGCTTTTATCCCAGGTTTCAGGGTAGTAAAATACCATTACAACATGTCTGGCATTTCACAGATGAAGGAATTAATATTTTATTGCACGTATAAACATATTCTTAAAAGCAACTGGGGTGTAAAATCTCTGGCAGAAAAAAACGTCAAGGTGCTAAAATTCTTCACCCCAGCACTTCTGCCATAAAAGAGGCATTAAAGTAAGTTTGAAGGGGTGGCTAAAAACTATAAAAAGTGAAGCATGGTTCCAATAATCTCCTGAGGCCCTGCCCATCTCAGCGCTCAAACTGAGCACGGGACCATTGCTGCTGCTGTGTTTGAGCAGACATGTATTTGTGAGTCAGCTAACTTGAGGTTCNTAAACCCTGGTACGGGACTCTGAGAGACAGAAAACCCCGAATTAGGGGAATGTCGGGGTGAAAATCCCGTCAGGAATTGCTGCAGAAGCAGGTGGGAGAAGCACTGACAGAACTGCTGCCTCTTACACTGGCTTTCCTCACGCTGATGTAGGTCAACTCTTAATTCTGCAGTTAGGCAGATCCCTTCAGACAGGTCCTGAACTGAAACCAGAACACAAAAGCTCATTTCTCCCATTAGCACAGGACTTCATGACTCTGGGTACACCTACTCCTTTCTGTCCTCAATACTTGTATTCTTTTTATTTTTTCCTTTTCTCGTTTTCATAGCAGTATAACAAAAAAGAACCTAAACAGCTTATGCAGAAATCAGAGGATTTAGCCTCACAGTTACGTGAAAAGAACAATCACAATCCCTTCTGTCATAACTGCTACCCTAAACGTTAGTTGTCTTTTGCTGGAGGTTCACAGGACCCAGGCTTGGGGCACTTTGCATGATTTCAATACAAAATCATTCCAGGAGCAGAGGGCACTTACCTGCTTGTCTATGCACCTGAACTGCCAGGACCACGAGGTGTTGTAGAGGAAGGGCCTCAGGTCAAACCGGTTGTCGTCGGGGCTGTAGTCTTCAGCGTGGTAGGAAGGAGTCAGGGTGGTCATTTTGTGCCTGTTGGCCGAGTACGTCCTGAAGAAATGCTTCACCTTGGATGCCACCTGGTGTACAAAGAACGCAGCTTTTCAGCAGATGGAGTTTCTTAGTGTGTCAATTAAAAACATTTAGGGGAGCGCAGTATTTTGGAGACCGTTTTCTACCTTTGCACAGTCTAGATAAATTCTTTCAAAGCAAGAGCCATTTTTTTTGTCTCGGAACACACAACCAAAGGCTTCAGGAGTAGCTGGTCGTCTGTATTTCAGAGAACAATTTTCCCCGAGGTACAGTTCTGGAGTAATTGTTTTCAAATTACCCAATTAACAACTGTGTTAACAATTTGCAGCACAAAACAAGCTCCATGTAAGAGATGCAGACCAGCTTTTCCAGCATATTCTGCTGCAGCTGTGGAATAATCTCTGAACACGACATAATCAATCTGTTCCTTTCAGTTAAAAGAAACCTGACCTTTCTCCAAATATACTCTAACTTGGCAAAAGCATTAAACTATTTGATTTTTTTTTTCTTTTTGGTATATTACCTCTCTTGGAGTACAGATTTCCTTCCACATATTAATCAGCTTACAGAACATACTGTACGGTCCAGCCTTTGCAATTTTCCTTAATTTCCCATAGATTGAGAGCTCTGCATATGTCATCCCCATATCTGCCTGAAAAGACACACAGACACACACACAAAGTCACTGAAAATCTGAACTATGCAAATTTTAATGAATACTTTCATGAAGCAATTAAAAATCAAAGAAACACCAAGGTAAAATTGTCAACGTCAAGACATAGTAATATTATGAGCAGAAATAAAAAAAACCACCGGAATGTCTCTGAATTGGGAGACTGGAGGCCACAGAGGTGGTTTTATCAGTCCTCTCCTTTCCAAAGGGACAGCAAAGAGAAGGGTGTGGGGAGAAGAGGGCTTTGCCACCAGTCATTTTCATAGCAGTAAGGCCCTGACTTTCTTTTGACATTAAAAAAAACCTTAAAACAACCTGCATTTTACCACACCCATCCTTCTAAGTGTCCAAAAATCTAAAATAATTACAAAATGTTCATTTGCTGTCTGGGAAACTATTGTCAACACAGCTAGGGCAGGTGTGAGAAACTAATGCCTTGTTGGCAGCTTTGAGACTGTAACATGCTTGACTCCATAGAGCTGTCAGAAGAGAAAGAAGGCTTTATTTACAATCCCAACAGTTTCTTTCAGAACACGCTGTGTAAAAAGGTCTATTATTGCTCCATGGCACTGACACTGCTCTCCATGGGTTCAGGAATAGGAAACAACCCCTGGGACAGTTGTTATGGGAAAGGGAACACTGTTTGCTGAACCTGTGCTGAGAAACGGAGAGAGATGGTTTGAAAAGAGAAACTGTTGGCAGCTTTCCCTTGGGAAAGGAGCCAGCAATGGTCAGCAAGCTGAAATTCAGGGTCAGAAATGTCGAGCCCACACTTGTCAATAAGAGTAACCAACACACAAGAGTAAACAGTAATCAACAGTTTTGTTTATGGGACAAACCCCAGATTTTGCGGTAAAGGCTTATCAGAGCATTTTACAGGCACTGCCCATTATTACCTCATCAGTCTGAGCCACTTGCCCATCCACCAGGGGCTCCAACTCTGCAGTGGGTGGAGCTGACATGATGCTGCAAGGGAGAGGGAAAAAGGAAGAACACGGATTCTATGCAGTCTTAGGAGAGTTGGTTTGTTAAAGCAGCGCCTCATCCCAAAAAATGAAGCAGCTGGCTCAGACAGCTCCTCCAGGGGAATTAGCAAACAGTCACTGAATCACTGCTCACCTCCTGAGGGCTGTCAGCTGGAAGTTTTCAATGCAGTACTGGATGAAGTTCTTCAAATCAGTCTTGCTGATGCCACCTATGGGGTTGATGTCAGCACTGGAGCAGTCGTACTTGGTCAGGTAACCACGGAGACTGAGCAAACCAGGAAATTTTACACAGCAACAGGTCATAATAATGTAACTGCAGCATAATATATAATCCTTGACACTATTTATTTATAGAGAATTTATATGTAGCATGAAGAAAGGGACAAACTGAAGAGTGCAGATTAGCAACATATTTATACCTAAAGGGCAAACATGTTTAACTGCAACTAAAGCCTTGAAATTTCCAGAAGATGATACTTTAAACAATCATAAGCACTGCAAAACTGTCCATGCTGAGGCAAGATGTGCAAAACAATTAAATACTGCGCTGACCAATGAAAACAGCAAATCTCAAAACACCCACACAATCAGCACACACAGTTTTAGAGGTTCCCACTCCCACAGTCTTAAAGGGATTGCTTTAATCTTCAAATACTCAGCTCTAATAACAGTACTCCAGATTTTAAAGTCCAGTTTTTCAGCTCAAAGTTCACATCTTAATTCCTAATACAGTAATTGAAAATTTAACAAATTGGGAAGTTAGGCTAGGGAATGCACAGGTAAGCTCTAGTGAAAACAGCATTTTTACAGGAAAGCTATAGCAGTACTTTGGCTAAATCTCTGAAAAATACACAATTTCCCATTCAGGCTGATTTTAACTATTTTCATTAATTTCACTGTTACCAGTGTATTCTTAGGCTGTTACCTCTTCTGAGTAGTAATCTACAGTGGCATTTGGTAGAGCTGCTATGACATGACAGTGACCTGCTCCAGCTGGATTTGGATTTCTAATTTTCACCAACCTTTCATCCACGTTGGCTGATCCCAGCACCAGCAGCCCCCCTGGCATCCCACGAGCCCACAGTGTCAGCTGAGCAAACAGGTAGGCAAGGACCATTCTTATTCTGGCCTGCAAAGCAAAATGAAAAGGAAAGCAAAATTTACATGGCAGAGTGATTTCCCCCCGGTCACTTTGATTAATCAATTGTTTAAACAAACTCATGAAGAACAAAATGGGGGCAGGGTAAGCACAGCTGCAAGAAGGATGGTCTTGTGGAGAAACTGCTGAACACACTCAGGAAATCCAGGTTCAGTGTCTGCTACTGCCACAGACTGAGGGAGTTTCTCCTGCAAACTGGGGAGGAGTTGCCACTTGCTACCTCTGATAGCCCTAACAAGGATCTCTGATGGATGAAGCATGCAGATAAACCATACCCTTTTATAGAGTAAATAAATCCCTCTAGTCGAATAGAAAACATTTGTAAAAAGTTCACTTTGCTCTGGTCCCCCTTCTGAAACTCAGCTTTTTCTAAGGGTGGCAGTAATGCCAAACCAACCTGGGATCCAGCCTCTAGTTCCAGCCACAACTGTGGGTGATGTTAAGCAAATACCCACACTCCTCTGTGACTTAAGCCTCTCCTGCTGCCAAAAAGCAGATAAAGGATTCAGTGTTTGCTTCCAGAGCAAACAGCTGGATTTCTCCAGTAACAGAGAGAGAAAGATCAAGTCCCCAAATTAACAAAAACTAACGAACAGGATAACCAACACTCAGAACTACAGCAGAGTTGCTGGTTAGGTTGGAAAACCAAAAAAAAAAATCAAAACCCACAGAATCAAAATAGTGCGAGCTGATTCAGCCTAGAGGACACACACCTGCACGTTCTGGAGCGCCAGGCTCTCTCTGCTGCTCCCTCCATAGACAGAAAAGCGGGGACTTTGACCTGTCACCACACTGAAGATCCCCACAACAGCTTTCACAGCCGCATCAATGTTCAGGCTGATGTGGTAGCTGAGAAGAATTCAAGCACAAGTGACTCAACCAGCACAATTTGACTATATAAAATAGGAAAAAAAAACCAACAAAAATCCACCCATCAAATGAGGTTTCAAAGCTGCTGAAACCTCAGATCTGGTATGAAGAAACTTAGAAAAGAAAAAGACTTTCCAGAGTCTGTTTCCAAAATTTCATGTCCTCTGCTGATGCTGTTCGTCACACAGACACACACACATGCACTTTGTTGAGAAGGCATGAACTATTTATTTTAAAAGATCTGACTCCATTTTATAGTATTTCTACAAAGGCCAGGGACTGGGGGAGAAGGTTGACACCTCTCCCTATCCCACTGGTCAGGACAACTGTCCATCAGCTGTCCATAGCTCTAAGAACAGGAACGAAAACTCTCCTTGAATTTATGACAAACATTGGCAGTGTTTACATACCCGCGCATGAGAACAAACCCAAACCATGAAACTGTGAAACAGAGAGAAGGCTGAAAACATCAGGGCGACACTGCCAAATGCTTCTAAGTTTACCTCACTTTAACACTTAAATAATAATATCTGTAGCATTCCTACTTAACCCACCTCCTATTCCTCCCTTATTTTTTTCCCGTTTTCATGCTTGAACATTTTAGATGCAAGTCTTTGCCAGAAGGTGATGTTTTCTCCCAGCACTTCCGAGCTTGTACCTGCCTATTTGCTCAGCCAGCAGTTTGGCCCTGTTGCAGGTATCCTGGGAGGAGTTCTCACTGGCCATGTAGCACGTGGTGAAGACACGCTTGCAGAATTCCCGAGGATCCTCAGGGATGTAGGTCTCATCATTCACAATCCTGCGGGCATCAGCCAGCACATCTGCATCTGAGGACAGAATAAAAAAAACCAGAAGAATGGAAATTATTGTGTTCCTCCATTTGCAGGAAATACAACTATCTTGTACATCCCTTGTATTCCAGTTAAGCTTTACATGATAAATAAGATGACTACATCTAACACCCCAAAAAATTTTCATCTATCAAATAAAAGAATTACTGATTTTGAGCGCAGAAATACTATATCCTTTTGATCTACTAAAGAATTTTCATAGAAAACATGACCCACTATGTACAAAGACTTAGCTAAAAGCATGAAGTCTGCTTAAAGCCAGTTTAAGAACTTAAACCATTCCTAGCCATGCTTTGTAGTGCTGGTTTGAATAGAAGGGGAAAATTTTCAGAATAAACTGAAGACTACATCAGCCAACATTTGAGCAGTAGTCTAGACAGAAACCACTCTGAGTTCCACATCCAATTCTTAAACCCAAAATGAAAACCATTACGCCAATTCAGAGAATCTGAATCTGGACACACATTTTCACTGGCATTTCTGAAGAGATACAAAGGGCTCCATGAGAACAACAGGAAAAGGATCTGCCATCAATAAGCTCTTACAGCTTCTGCACCCAGCTAGTATTAACTTGTCCAGAACCCTAAGTAAACATAGCTGGCTGGACACACAGAGCTACTTACTGCCATTCCTGACTGCCAGGCAAACCTGGTGACACATGGAATACACTATGCAAGCTGTAGCAGAGCTGTCAATTCCACCACTCAGAGGGAGGAGAAATCCTGCCTTGAAAACACAGCAAGGAAGAGGTTCCATGTAGCAAAATTAGAAAAAAAAATACGTATTGTACTGTGGGTCTGATATTTCTGAATCTGAGAGAAGTTAGCAGCTGCTAGCAGGCTAAAGTCTCTCGGACTCAGAAATATCAGGCCCACATTGTACCACTCAAAAACACACTGCTGTAGAAGAGTGACATCTGCATTGCTCAAGGGTGTTTATATTCTACTGGGGAAAACCAGAACAAACCACCCAGGGCAAATACTCTGAAACGCTCATCAACTGGATAATCAAACAAGTAGTCAGTGTAAAACGCTTTGGCTAGAAAAAACTCCAGGTGTCTTCACCCTCTAGTAAGGCAGAAAAGCTAGTAATAAGGATTACATTGTTCATTTTTACTTTTCAATCATACTGAATGACTACTTCATGTCTCTCTGCTGCACTCAAGAAAAAACAATTCCTAAAAGAAAGGTGCACAGAGCATACTGAACGAACTGCCTCAAAACTCAAAATTTGTACCTTGGACTGACATCAGCAGCACAAGATAACAATCTGGATTGTGCCTGTGGCACAAAAGAAGCTGTGCAGGCCAAGGGAAAAACAAACCGAGTTGTCCTTACCTGTTTGCTGCGCCTTAAGTAGTCCCAGAGCCAACATGCAGGTCCAAGGCTGAAATTACAGAACATCATAGTGCTAAGAAGGTTAGGGGATAACACCTAAGCAAGTCAACATATTTACTGTGGTCTTCCAGTGAGAGACTTCCTTTACTTAAATCTAAACAACATCTTATGTTTATCTCTTTCTTCAAGTTTTGGGTTGGTTGGTTGTTTTTCTTAATTAAAATAATTTTCAAGCAACAGACTCAGTGTTTGATTACCTGATCTCCTCCTCAGGACTGTGGTGTCTCCACTGGACTGGCACACAAGTAGGAACAGCTACATCATCAGGACACGACAGAGCAAAGTTCACTTTTACCCTGGGGTAAGGATTCACTTTACTTGCCTAAGCAATAGTAAAGAAGAATTCAGAAAACACCAATTTTAACGTAGCATATACCTATAAAACATCACTTCTATGAGATACTGTGAAAATCAAGCCCTGCAAATACTTTTTACTTTCAGGGACTATTCCAACTTGGCAGAGTTTACAAACACAGAGAGTTCTTACTGCCAAGTTACGAGAGGAGATCTCTGCTCTGTAACTTCGAACATCCTCCAGGTCCAGCGTGGCAACCAGCACCTCCTGTGGAAAGGCTTTCAACATTAGATCACTCTACACAGACAGATAAACAGTGCTTGGCAAAAGATTCAGCATCAGCTGTGGCAAAGGAAAAGGCACGAAACGTTACTGGGGAAAGAGATGGGTCTGGCACATAATGTGAGAAAACCTTGATGACACATCTACTTTTTTCAAAGCGAAACTTTGCGTCTACAAGACTGGGTGATAATTAGGACACTGCAGCCTTTGACCTTTCCTCCTTTAGATAAGGGAATCTCAATGAACAGGGTCTCTCCTCCTCATGGTGATTGCATACAAAAATGTTTTCATGAAGTTCTTCCTCTGTGACGGTTCTTCCTTCCTCACAAAAGCAGGAGAACTACCGTAGGTAATGTGACCAGGAAAACACCCAGATCTGGTTGAACAGCATAATTTAAATACACCCTTTTTAGTTTAGACATCTGGATGTCTGGGAAGTGTTGAGCATAAGTGTCCCAGCAGCTGTGGGGTGAATACATTACCACATCATCCAGTGAAAACTGGGATCCTTGTGCAACTGTTTCTCCATTCATGGAAATCATGGCACAGCCATCGTAATACAGACGGTCACCATCACAGCCTTTCTGGTTTGCTAAAATGTATATTCCACCATTCTGCCAGGGAAACAAACATGCAGGGAAGAAAAAAAAAAAAAAAAAAAAAGGCTGTTCAGAATACAGCACCTGACAGGATGTTAAAAATCAAAATGTTCTCTGTTCCTGCCCTTCTTATAAGCTTCCTCTCCCTTTACATCACGAATGATTTATGGCTGGGATTCTCTCTTGACAGGAGTCTCTATTAGCAGCAAGAGTCATTCCCTCAACCCAAACAAAGAGAGCTGCGCTTCTAAATTGAAATTCTGCCTTCAAATTGAGGTTGGAAAAAGCAGGAAGGTGATGACAGAAGCGGTTTGGATATCAGAGGAGAGAGCAGATACCGTTAAATATAAGCAAAGCACATTCAATTACAATGACAAAGCAGCTTTTTCACAGTGTAACGTACTCTCGTAGCTTTATTTTTGTCCCCATCACTGTTAGGATGACAGTCCAGACACTTAATGTCTTCTCATTTTTAAAACAAAGAGACCTTTCCAAGTAGAGAAGTGCACACCTTTGCTGTGGCCGAATTCACCAGCCCCACGCGGGCGTGAGCCTTCCGCAGCACGTGGTGACTCCCCGAAGAGTTGGTGAAAATTTCCACGCCATCAAGCCCCATCTCAATGTGAGGGCTGTCAAAGCAAAAGGCACAAAGATGAATCACCGCTGTGCTGTGAAAACTGCTAATATTAAAAATCACTGACAAACGGAAAATCTATGTCACTGTCAGTTTTCTGCGTGCCTGAGCTCAAACGTGGATAGAGCTTTCAAAAATATCTGTTTTCTTGCACTGCCCAACTCTTCTGTCCGTGACCAGCAGTGGCTGCAGAGGTCAGGAGGGCTTTTGCTCATTCTGTACTAAATGAAATCCCTTCTACTCTATAAAAGGCCAGGTCTCAAAGAAAGAGAGAATAACATAATCTTGGTCTGAAAAGCAACAAGGATGAACACTGCAAAGTCATTTTCCTTGTCCCGTTTTCCTTGTCTCTTAGTAAATCCAAAAACAGAACCACAAGAAGATTTTTACTGCTTTTTTGTTTTTTCCAAAGTCATAAGAAATACTGGGAAAAAAAAAATCACATTTCTGATACACCGCACCTTCTGCAGTTACAAGGAAATTAATGTAACTGGGAGATTTGGGAAAATATCAGGAATGTGAGCACTGGAGTTACCTGTCATTTGTTTCCTTAGGTCACCCTTTTCACTCTGCTTCTTTTTGGTATTTCTCCCCTCTCTTCTGTTTTGAACTGATTTAGCTTAACCACCTACATTTCTTTGCCACCCTGCACCTAGCCTAGTGAAGTCTTTCCTGTGATGTATTTATTGCTCCTAATTGTATTTTATCTTACTGCCACTTTCTGGAAGATATATTATGTAAGCAGATCTTTTCAAACATTTATTTCAGGTAGCTCCAGGCTATGTTTTAGTTTACTTTTTATTTCCTCTTCTCCTTTACCTGTTTGGTGCCCAGAGTTCTTCACATATTTCTGCCCCTAGGCAGGTATCTTTGGTTGCTAGCACTGCATCACCAAAAGGAACAGTTTCCTGAGGAAAAACAAGAACATTCTTACACACATGCAGTAGAACAAGCTATTCAATTCAAAAACCTAACTACAAATCTTAAAAAATATAAAAATTGAATGCTCACTTATGTGAAATTAGTGACATAGTATCAATCACATTATACCTCCTTTCATTTTATATCAAGTCTGAGTAAAAAAAATAAAAAATTCTGAAATGCGAATTTCTGGACTGACTGAAATTTTGAGTTTCAATTTCAGTAGTATTCAGATCCAGTGCTTTGCTTAAGGACAGGAATTAAACAATTTACCAACCAGAGACTGTCTGTTGCTAGGAATCATACTAATGCTTTGGTGGGAACTAACATAAATTTTAGATCCTTCTGAATGAAGAAGGTTTAAATGATTTTTCATTTAATTTTTTTAACCTAAAAATACATACTCAATTCTAGTCTCAAGCACAGATAAACTCAGTACCAAAACTGTGCAAAATACGGCAATGTTCTGTATGTACAAATAGCTGAGGCAGATTTAAAATTTACTTCATTTGTTGCCACATACTAACATAAAAAATGTCAAATTATGCTGTCATTTAATGTAACTTAGAACCACCACTGAAACATTTGAATATACAACACGACTGGCAGAAGAATTTTGGGGGCTACAGTTTTTAATTGCTGAATCTGGAAGATGTTTAAGTTAAAAAAAAAAAATCTCACCTGTCCAGTCACTTCCTGAATTATCCCAGGTAGAAAATATTCCTCCACATGCCTAAATCAAGTTTATAGATCGTTAATACATCATTACATAAATCACAGCATAAGAACTGGCTCTCATCTCACCTTCTAACGTTGGTTAAAGAAACCGTATTGAAGTTATATGGGCTGCATGTGTTTAAAAAATACCTTTATATTCTCTCTGGAATTAATCAGAAATGCTAACATTTCAAGATAGCAACATCTGTGCTTCAGACAGGCATGGTAAGCAATGCCCCATTGTGGGCTTGATATTTCTGAGCCCAGGAGAATTTTAGTTTGCTGATCATTGCTGGCTCTTTTCCCAGGGGAAAGTTGTCAACAGTTTCTTTTTTTTTTTTTAAGAAGAAAAAGAAAATTTATTTACAATCCCAACAGTTTCTTTTAGAACACGCTGTGTAAAAAGGTCTGTTATTGCTCCATGGCACTGACACTGCTCTCCATTGGTTCAGGAATAGGAAACAACCCCTGGGACAGTTGTTCTGGCAAAGGGAACACTGTTTGCTGAACCTGTGCTGAGAAACGGAGAGAGATGTTTTGAAAAGAGAAACTGCTGGCAGCTTTCCCTTGGGCAAGGAGCCAGCAATGGTCAGCAAGCTGAAATTCTCCTGGGCTTAGAAATATCGAGCCCACACTCATCCATTTCAATGTTTGCCAGTTCAGTACTGGGATGCAGCAACCCAGCAGATAAACACAGTCCCTTCCAGTCCTGAGCTCAGTGTTCTTAGAAAACAGACTCCAGGAAAATGACACTTTGCACTGGCTCTACGATCAAGCAGCCCCACTTTTATTCCAGCTCAGCAACTCAAGAGTTTGACTGCTCAATAAGCTTCCTAACCAAGCTGCAACCATATTGCTTGGCTGACTTTGTCTTGCTGCTCTCCCTGGAGCAGCCAAGGATGATTTGCTGTAGCTATTTCAACCCTGTTGTTGTGGCTGCTAACAGCAAGCTGTGTCTTTTCACACAATTCTAACATACCTTGCTTTGCTCCAGGGGGTGAACCATCTAAGTTCCCTGTAGTTTCCTGCATTTGCCAGTGATATTTTTGGTCTGATCAGAAGAATCTTCCTTAAAGCATAAAACAAAACAGAAAAGCTGAGTTAGCACATGATGCGCAGTCAGACAAGGCTATATATGAACATTGATTAAGATCAACTCCTTTTTTTTCCTTTTATAATGTAACATTTTTAAAGTTCCTGTTTGCAGACTCAAGGGGTTTTTCTGACCTCTTTCAGAAAGCAGTAGGAATTTAGTTTCCACAAATCAGAAAAGAAAAAATAGATCATGGAAAACCTTGGTTGTTTCTCCCAAAATTTAGCAAATAGGAAGGTAAATCCATCATTCTACATAGCACTGAAGAATCTTGCTTTAAGGCCAAACTGGTGTCAGAAAAAATGTGTTACCTTACAACACATCAAGAACTACTTACTTATTTAAAAAGATCACTCGACAATTGTAGCGAACATTTCTGTGCAGGACAGGCCTGTGAAAATAAGCAAAATTAGTTAATACACTCAGTAAATGAAATTATTAAAAGCTACAGGATCTACTGCATAAAAACTATTCATAAGCCCTAACTAGAGGGAATCAAGCAAAACTGTATCGAGTTTTAGCTTCTTATTTTTTAGTGAAAGTAGTTGTTTGAAAGAATNTAAAAAAAAAAATCTCACCTGTCCAGTCACTTCCTGAATTATCCCAGGTAGAAAATATTCCTCCACATGCCTAAATCAAGTTTATAGATCGTTAATACATCATTACATAAATCACAGCATAAGAACTGGCTCTCATCTCACCTTCTAACGTTGGTTAAAGAAACCGTATTGAAGTTATATGGGCTGCATGTGTTTAAAAAATACCTTTATATTCTCTCTGGAATTAATCAGAAATGCTAACATTTCAAGATAGCAACATCTGTGCTTCAGACAGGCATGGTAAGCAATNACTGTGCTGTCAGTCATCAGTCTCAGATATATCAACAACCTACCTGAGTCTTAGGAATATGAGCAGACCAGAAGATTCCCCACGGCTGGGCCAGGTTATTTAATCAAACGTGACCTCTCGTGATACTGCCAACCCAGTCCAAAATCAAACCAGCTTCACACATTTATATCAACACTAACACGATAATCTTACAGATATAATTTATCACCCTTCTGTGTCAGCAGAAGGCTTATGATGTGGTCAGTGATTTTCACATACACTTATGTTGCTTTAAGATGTCTGTCAGTGAATAAATTTATAAAGCCCTTTGAGTTACACCTCACACGAAGTCTGAGCCGTGGCAATAAGCAGCAGACATTAAGGTTTCCAATATATAACTGTAATTGTGCTATTTCTCTCTTGAAGGGCTCAGCCACCAGCAATCCTTGGAGGGATTACCTTTCAGAAAGTGCTCTGCGCGTTGCAGTGCTGGTCATGATAATTAAACGGGGAAAAGTAGTGCAGTTCCTAAGATATGGTTGGAAGAGTTTGGTGCAGAGCCCTTGCTATCCAGAGCATGGCACAAGCAGCATTCCCTAAGGACTTACCCCTTTATCACAGGTACACAAAAAAAACCAACTTACATTCCCACATCACAGATAATATCTTGAGTAGCTGGAGACTCCAAGAGCTTTTCCAGAACTTGGAACGAATGCAAGAGCGTGTCTGACTCATAGTAGTGATCTGAGCAGCCATAACCACTGTGTATAGAAACAAGGAAAAACCAAAACTTCAGCCAGACCAGCACCAGAGCCAAAGAACCAAAACTACTTCAGACAGGGAACGTTTCACCCACACAGGGAATTTATACAGAAAATGAAGAAGCGGTGCTGTCAACACCATCCCTGCCTACAGCATTTAAAACTCATTTGTATCACCCCGTAACAGTCCTCCCAAGAACAGCAGCCTGGGCCCAGGCAGAAATCAAAGCACTACAGTTCCCCTGAAGGAAAACTCACTGAAATACGTCAAGAAATTATCGCTGCCAGTCAGGTTTCCAGGACAAGAGCCCCAATCCTGCGCTCACTCCCGCCCTTTCCTCTGCGCCCACAGCCGCAGGCTCCAAGCACGGCTTTGCGAACCGCAGCACCACGGGGCTGAGCTTTCCCTGCCTGTTCCACGCTTAACGGGAACCGCAGCAGAGCCAGCGCCAGCACAGCGCCCTTACCAGATTTCCAGCTCCGGCCCGAGCCGGTACCGAGCCCCTCTGCTCCTGGC
>WBMY01010634.1:198808-209105 GCA_013397315.1 Donacobius atricapilla | reverse complement strand
GGAGGGACCGGGCCGGCTGATCGGGGGATTGGAGGGGTCAGAGTCGGAGCGGCGGCGGCCGGAGCGGCCCCGGGGAGCGGTCCCGGTGCGAGAGGGATCCGCTGTCAGCGACCCCCGGCCGGAGAGCGGCGCCGGCCCCGAAGGTGGGTGCGTTCCTTCCTTGCCGCGGCCGGGAGGGAGCCAGCGGTGTGGGCAAAGGAGAGCGAGCAGCCGCCTTCCCCTCAGAGCGCTTCTGAAAAGGAGCCTGCGAGGGCAGGACTGAAGGCTGCCTTAAGGCGAGGTGGTGCAGATTCGCATTAGATGCGAGCAGCTATTTTTCTCGCTGTTGGGGTGGTCAGGCGTTGGAAGAGGCTGCGCAGAGGTGGTGGATGCAGAGGGTACGGCCAGGCTCAGCCAGTGTCCAGTTAATGAGGCACATAGAGCCGGGCAGTCAGCCCATTGTTCACACCATCCTATGAGGATCTTTAACATAAGGAGCGTTTGATGAGACTGAAAAAATGCTACAGTGCATGTCCCACAGAGAGAATTAGGTGGTGCTGAGTAAATCATTCGCCATTCCCACTGCTTTTGGACGTAGATATGATTATATCTTGTTTTCTATGGTGTGAATGACATATATGGAGCAAGGACTCTGGGCAAAAGTATCCAATTCACGAGGTCTATTACTGATAATGTTACAGCAGTAGCAATTTCTCAAATTAGGAAAGGCGATTTATGGGAATGTGGTGAAGCATTTTTTTTCCTTTTACATCTACACGTAAGTAATAAGCTATATATTACCTATGCATCTTAAAAGAAATTTCCAGTTAGCAAGAAGGTTATTGTATTACTTTGATCACAAGTGTTTTGATTATGTTCTGCGGAATGTAAGTTCATAGGGAATTAGTTGGTGAAAATATTTTGCTTTATCTCCTCCACCCCCAAATTTCACATGGTCTGAAGATTTTAGTAATTTTTATTTGTGATTCTCTTGTAGAGGCATAAGACTTTCTGAGAATCAGCTGGAGTAATAGGATTCCTATTTTCTTTCCTGCAGGACATCATGGCAGCCCATCAGGAGAAAAAGCATGCTGAAGAAAGAAAACACCAAAACATGCAAAATGGTACTAAAGCATCTCAAGGCCAGTGGGGAAGAGCATGGTGAGAGAAGCCGATGACCCTCAGCACTCCTTGTATTTCCAATTGCCTCCTTCTTACTCTTAGAGATGCTGTGTTCCTTTCAAACTTCCCTCTGTTAATAACAGATTTTTGTGTTGCCCTGCTCTGGAAAGCTCATGGGTAATTTGCTGTAGCAACAGGTGCTGGAGAAGAGTTCTTCAAGTTTTATAAGGCAGAGAGGTTGCCCGATGGTTTGGCTTAAAACACACTCCTGGCAAAAAAAAAAAAAAGAAAAGCAAATCATGAAAATTGGTAAAATTTCTGGTTCCTTCAAGGAAATAAATATTTCCTGAGATTTGGAAAACAGACCTCCTGGCATCTGTGGCATTCCCAACTGACAAGTCCTGCTGTAGCAAGGTTTGTGACTCCTGTCCCAGTTCTCAAAGGGCTGGACAGATATTCGTAGGGCATTGTACTGCTGCTGGGAACAGCAACAGTGGCACAGCAAATTCAGCGTGTGGCTGTCCAAGGTCTGTCTTTTCCAAGCTTCCAAACTTCGCGTAATGTTCTTGGGATTCCATTATCACTTCCAGCTGAATACTCCAACAGTTGGGGCCGTGATTGCCGACAGAAGACGTGAAGTCTGTAATAATAATCTGGGTTTTGGAGTGGAGATTTTATCTGATCTCTTGCTCTGATCAGCTGGCATAGTTTTAGAGCAGTTTGTGGCAAAGTTTGTTCTGTGCCGATTTTTTTATGGTTGTTTGACCCCCAGACATGTCTGTGCCCTGAACACATTTTCAGTTTTCATCCAGTTAAGTCTAGAAGGTCCACTGAAAAAATTGTCTGATGTAACCCATCTATCTAAATGTGGGTTCAACATTTCTGAGCCTGAATTTCCGCTTGCTGACCATTGCTGGCTCCTTTCCCAAGGGAAAGCTGCCAACAGTTTCTCTTTTCAAAACGTCTCTCTGCGTTTCTCAGCACAGGCTCAGCAAACAGTGTTCCCTTTGCCAGAACAACTGTCCCAGGAGTTGTTTCCTATTCCTGAACCAACGGAGAGCAGTGTCAGTGCCATGGAGCAATAATAGACCTTTTTACACAGCGTGTTCTAAAAGGAACTGTTGGGATTATAAATGAAGCCTTCTTTCTCTTCTGACAACTCCATGGAGTCAATCTATTTCCTGTCCTGCCGTGACATCTGAAACCTGGGGAAACAAACTGCTCTGTTTTGGATTCCAGGGAGGTGGACTGGTTTTCCTTGGCCAGCATCCTTTTCCTGCTGACGTTTGCACCGCTGATTGTGTATTACTTCATCATGTCCTGTGCCCAGTACCAGTGCTCTCTGAGTGAGCCCCTCCTGGACTTGCTGACGGGGAGCAAACATCTGGCTGACATCTGGAACAGGACTCCCACGCTGACCTACAGGGCTGCTGGCATCTACGCCCTCTGGGTCACCTTCCAGGTACGTGGCCGAGTTGTGCTCTGGATGCAGCCTCTCACTCAGCTGTTGGATGGATCCTTTTGCACAACGGATGCTGGAATGTTGCGTTGGCGTTTACTCTTTGGTGTTTCACAATTTCCAAGGCATTTTGGAATCCTATGTACTTGCAAAATCAGTGTGATGGGAATATACACAAATATTCATTCCTTAATGAGGTTTTTAAGAAAAAGCAGCTCTATAACAACAATACCCATTTGTTTCAAATTAATACACAAGCAGTAGATCAAAATAAAAGAATGAGGTCCTGAATGTAGTTACCAACTGTCCTGCCCCCCAACAAAAACAGGTGACAGCCTTACATGAAACACATCTTTAGAGCTGTAGAACAGCTTAGATGTATTGCTAGTCTAAAATCATAACAGGTAAATATTGCTATATTGGCTTACCAAATACTTACTAGAAACTTAATAGAAATGTTATATTTGGTATATGTACGTAAGAGATAGGGTTTTGAGAGGTTTTGTCTTGTCTGTATTTACTGTGAACACATTCTCTGTCTCGTAGGTGGTTTTGTACATGTGCATTCCTGATTTCTGCCATAAATTTCTCCCTGGCTATGTGGGAGGTGTACAGGAAGGTGCTGTCACCCCTGCTGGTAAGGTCTTTTTTGGATTACATGCACACCATGCAATCTTCTGAAATTCCAGTATTTCTGCTCTTTGAATGTTTAATAATCCATGTGCAGCCGGAGGAAACACGGACATAAATGCTCTCAACTTCCTCACATGTCCATTTCCAGCAAAACTAGAAGCCATCTAGTTTTACAATCATCTTTTAGAATAAGTGATGGCATTTCTATCTCCTGAAACTGGTAAAACTGTTGATCTGGTAGGCACCACACCATCAATGGAAGAGTACTGGTTGACAATTTTGGCACTTAATATTGTCAGTGGACTGTTGCTGGTATTTAACAAGAGAGTTTTGCCTGCTCAAGCTCCGTTAACCCAAGGGACTCGGACAAAATGTGTGATGGGAACTGTTCCTGGTGGCTTGTCACTCTAGTCAGTTTTGGGGAAAGTCTAAATTCAGTTTTGTGAGGAGAAAAACTCAGCCTAAGAAAGCCTAATGGGTACAGCAGTCTCCCTAAAGCAAGACAAGCAGAGTCTAATGGAACTTTCAGAAAAGTGCCTCAGGGTGTTTGATTGGGAGGGTGAGGGAAGAGAAGTCATTTCATGAGCACTTGATTGAGCTTCTGTGTATTCTGTGCATCCCCATATCAATTAAAAGCTGTATTAATGCAGGCTCACTAACACTCCATTTTTTGTTCATATTTGAGGTGTTGTGAATAAATATGAAATCAACGGACTGCAGGCCTGGATCATTACCCACGTGCTTTGGTTTGCAAATGCTTCTTACTTGCACCTCTTCTCACCTACCATCATTTTTGACAACTGGATTCCTCTGCTGTGGTGTGCCAATATCTTGGGATATGCAGTGTCCACGTTTGCAATGATTAAAGGCTACTTTTTTCCCACCAATGCCAAAGACTGGTAGGTGAATTTTAGTAAAGAGAGAATACTATGTGTCAGAGATTAAAATAGTCAAATAAAAATCAGGTACATAAATTGTGTGACAGAGTTTATTCCACTGGCACAGAGAGCTAGGCCAGTTGTTCTTTGCTTCACCAGCACCATTCCTGGTGTTTCCTGCTGCCCACCATGGGCCTGGCAGCCTCAGTGTCACAGGTACACCCACCCTAAAAATAGCTAAGAGTTCAGAAGTGTTACCAAGCGTAAACTCAAAGTTCACTGAAATTCTACAATTCATGTCTAGTCATGTTATACTTCAGTGGGGTCGGTTTGTGTTACCCTGCACAACGTTATGTGGTTTTATGATTTTTATTGTCACTACATCAAATTAATCGGAATTGGGTAGCCAGAGTAGCAATCTGTATTTGTGTAGAGCCCTGTACATTTCTAATTTTTTTTTATGTTTTACAGCAAGTTCACAGGAAACTTCTTTTATGACTACATGATGGGGATTGAATTTAACCCTCGCATAGGGAAGTGGTTTGATTTCAAGCTGTTCTTCAATGGGCGCCCCGGGATTGTGGCCTGGACTCTGATCAACCTTTCCTTTGCTGCCAAACAACGGGAGCTGTACGGTGAAGTGACAAACTCCATGATCCTTGTCAATGTCCTCCAGGTAAATTCCAAGGAGGAGATTAAGAAACCGGTTTGGAAATAAGCGAGTATGAAAGTAGGAAAAAAAAACTCCTTCCATGGAAATGAAACAGAGGGGTTTTTTTCCTGGCCTGAAGCCATCTCATTCAGCAATGGGACTTCTTTGGGTTTATTCCCTGTTCTGTGTAAATGGGAGCCTGCTCAACAGAAGCTCTATCCCTCCTCTTTGTAACCCTGTGACTCTAAGCTGAGGAGAGATCAGGGTTTGTGAGGTCACTTCCCAGGTGTTTGTCCCTGAGTTGTGCACTTGCCTCAGTCTCCCTGCTATTGCTCTGTCTGTCCTGGGGGACAGATGTTGTGTGTCCAGGTGGGCTGTATTTGGGTGGCAGTTCTTCTGGACCGTGCTCAGAAATGTCTGCTTTTGAAGTGCTAACATGAAAACCCTTCAGGAATTTTGAGATCACATCACGAGGCAGCGCAGACATTAAGCTGATGCTGCTGAACAGGGTAACTGGTGACTGTGCTCTGTTATTAATGTGAAATTATTCTGTTGCAGGGTATTTATGTTCTGGATTTCTTTTGGAATGAAGCCTGGTACTTGAAGACCATTGATATCTGCCATGATCATTTTGGATGGTACTTGGGCTGGGGAGACTGTGTTTGGTTGCCTTACCTCTACACTTTGCAGGTAAAGATGTGTATGTTGTGCATCTGGGCTAACAGGAATGAAACTTTCCAGAAACGTTCTTTCTAGCAATTTAATTTGTACCTTAAACTTTCCTATGTAGTTCCACTGTTGAGAAATTATTGCAACATTCTCTCTAACAATTCTCTTGTGGGAAGGCTTCCTGTCCCTGCATGGATTTGACATCTTTTCCTCTCCTGCCCTTCTTTCTGTCACTGTCCACTGTGTCAGCATACTTTTCTAAATCCTTTCAGTTTCCTTTCTTTTTACTCCTGCTTCTTGAGGGTCTTTGGGTTAGTGGTGGTTTGTTTGGGTTTTATTTCTTGGGTTTTCCCTTCTGTCCGGTTTGCATCCTTCTTGTTTCACAAAGAAGGGCAATTTTGGAGAGAGAAACTGTTGCTGTAGGACACAAAATCAGACCACATGACTCCAGAGTTTGTCAGAGGCTAAAGACCATTTATTCAAAATTTGACCTCTTTATATACCAGGTCACTAGAACTAAACCGATTTATGTTAGCAGTAACACCCATTCAATCACATTGGCCAACACAGAGAGACAGCAAATGGTCCCCACCTCCAAAGAGGAATGAAAACAAGACAGGATTAGCAAAAACATCTTCTCTGTTTGCAGAAAATTCATGAGAACTGAGTTTTAGAAATCAAAACATCTCAGGCTGAAAAAACAGGGCTACAAGAAAGAGAGAAGGAAACTCTAGGACGCAGAGTCTTCTGAAAGTTTTGTGCAGTTTTACTGCTGCAGTAGATTTTTCTTCTCCTTCTTCTGGTGTGTTGTGGGTCAGTGTAGCCAAGAAATGGACCTGGCAATTTGTCACAGTAGGGCACGAAATAGATTGACTCCATATTGTTGTCAGAAGAGAAAGAAGGCTTTATTTACAATCCCAGCAGTTTCTTTTAGAACACGCTGTGTAAAGAGGTCTGTTATTGCTCCATGGCACTGACACTGCTCTCCATTGGTTCAGGAATAGGAAACAACCCCTGGGGACAGTTGTTCTGGCAAAGGGAACACTGTTTGCTGAGCCTGTGCTGAGAAATGGAGAGAGATGTTTTGGAAAGAGAAACTGTTGGCAGCTTTCCCTTGGGAAAGGAGCCAGCGATGGTTAGCAAGCTGAAATTCTCCTGGGCTCAGAAATATCGAGCCCACAGCAATTGGCAATGAAGTGCAGGGCTGATGGACTGTTTGTGTGCTCCGCAGGGCCTGTATTTGGTTTACCACCCTGTCCAGCTGTGCACAGCTCACGCCACCGGGGTCCTGCTGCTGGGCTTGCTGGGCTATTACATCTTCAGAGCCACCAACCAGCAGAAGGATCTGTTCCGGCGCACCAACGGCAGCTGCCGGGTGTGGGGGAAGCGGCCGCAGCACATTGAGTGCTCCTACACGTCCGTGGACGGCACCCGGCACTACAGCAAGCTGCTCACCTCCGGCTTCTGGGGCTGGGCGCGCCACTTCAACTACACCGGGGACCTGCTGGGCTCGCTGGCCTACTGCCTGGCCTGCGGCTTTGGGCACCTCCTGCCCTACTTCTACATCATCTACATGAGCATCCTGCTGACGCACCGCTGCCTGAGGGACGAGCACCGCTGCAGCAGCAAGTACGGGCAGGACTGGAAGCGCTACACGGCGGCGGTGCCCTACCGCCTCCTGCCCGGGCTGTTCTGAGGCTCGCGCAGCACGCGGGGCAAAGGGAAAGGAGGAAAAGGGGTTTGAGTGACTGGATTGAGGCACTGAGCTGCCCCATGTTTTTTAGAAGCTTCTTTTTAATTGGAATTTGCCCCTGTGAATCTCTGTCATGGTAGGACACAGAATAGATGGACTCTATAGAGCTGTCAGAAGAGAAAGAAGGCTTTATTTACAATCCCAACAGTTTCTTTTAGAACACGCTGTGTAAAAAGGTCTGTTATTGCTCCATGGCACTGACACTGCTCTCCATTGGTTCAGGAATAGGACACAAACCCTGGGGACAGTTGTTCTGGCAAAGGGAACACTGTTTGCTGAACCTGTGTTGAGACACGGAGAGAAATGTTTTTAAAAGAGAAACTGTTGGCAGCTTTCCCTTGGGAGCGGAGTCAGCAATGGTTAGCAAGCTGAAATTCAGGCTCAGAAATGTCAAGCCCACACTGAACTGTCCCGTTTTTTTTTTTTTAGAAGATTCTTTTAATTGGAATACCCCTGTGAATCTCCCCATTTCCAAATTAACTTGGAACTTAAGAAAAGATGCATGTATTGAGACCCCTAAGAAATCCCAAAGCTGGGGGTGGCCTTACCCTTGATAGTAGCAGGGTTCTGGGAGCAGTTGGCAGTGCTTCAGGAGAGAAGAAAAAGCATTCAGTCATCTCTTTAGGAAGGCAGCTTTCTGATGCAGTTGCCTGTGACCATCAGAACCTACAACTGGGAACAACATCAAAGGAGGTTGCATTGTTGGTTGCTTGTCAAGTGATGAATGATGTAAATACTGAACTGCAGAATCTGGTCTGAAATAACTGCTATAATCGAAAACAAAAGTGAAAACTGTTACAAATTAGTGCAATTTTCAGCACCTGACAATAGGGAATGTGACCAACTGAGTATTATATAATCCTGAAACCAGACTTTGCAAAGCTACTGAGCTGTGCTGGTTGGGCTGGAGCAGAGTTAATCATTTCCCCAGGAGCTGGGCACAGTTTTGGATTTGAGCTGGGACACTGTTGACAGCACAGGGGTGTTTTCACCATTGCTGAGCAGAGTTTACACAGCATCGAGGCCTTTCCTGCATCTCACCCAGCGAGTGGGGGGCACAAGGAGCTGGGAGGGGACACGCCTGCACAGCTGACCCCAGCGGGCACAGGAATATCCCAGGCCATAAGGCATCGTGCTCAGCACGTGGAGCTGCAGGAAGAAGGAGCTGGGGGCGTGTCAGGACTGATGGTATTTGTCATTCCAAGTCACCATGAGGTGTGATGGAGCCCTGCTTTCCTGAAGGCGGCTGAACATCTGCCTGCAGGTGGCAAGTGGGGAGCATAAACCCCTCATTTTGCTTTGTTTGTGTGCAGTTCTTCCTTTACCCATTAAAGTCTGTTTATCTCAGCCTCTGAGTTTTCTCCCCGTCCCACGGTGGGGCCTGAGCAAGCAGCTGTGTGGGGCTGAGTTGGCAGCTGGAGTTAGGCCATGACAGTCCTTTGTGGTGCCTGACATGGAGCTCAGATGTTGCTGTAGGACACAAAACCTNGGCACTGACACTGCTCTCCATTGGTTCAGGAATAGGAAACAACCCCTGGGGACAGTTGTTCTGGCAAAGGGAACACTGTTTGCTGAGCCTGTGCTGAGAAATGGGGAGAGATGCTTTGGAAAGAGAAAAGTGTTGACAGCTTTCCCTTTCCTTTTCAAAGAATCTTTGAACACATCACTGGCTCTCTTTGATCTGATTAACCAGATAAGGAACCACAGCCAAAAGATATGAAAGGATGAGTCCAAATTTCAAACTCTCAGCTGAGCAAAGAATTTCATTTAAAGGAATGTGCAAAATGAGGAGGGAGGAAGTTCATAGTGCAAACGAAGGTGTTATTTACTACTGATATAAGCAGGTGAAATACTCTCCATTGCATGGTAAACAGTCAATGGACCCCAGCCTCAAAGTGGTGCTGACCACCAGGTGTTACATCTGACACACTAATCTCTGTGGATGCCAATATTTGTATCATCTTTTTTCCAGACTGGAAATGAGGGTCTTTCTTCCACAGGGATGCTTTTTAGACTGAAGAAGCCTACCTGTGATATTGAAGAGCTACAAGAGCATGGCTCCTTCACCCAAACTGCTTCTGTTCAGCATGTTTCTTCAGATAGCATAATATTTATTTTTTTATTTTCTATCTACTGCCCTGACCTACCAAAACAGCATTTGGGAAAAAAAATCATGGTTTTTCTCTAAATACACCTGCTATTTCATTTTTCTTCCATTTTATGAGGGCTGGCAACCCTCTTGTGCCTTGAATTGCTCTCTAAGCCTCTACCTGAAGAGGTAACGTGAGCCTGGATCCTTCCAGCCAGGACCCCACTGTGACGGGACGGTGAGAGCTCTGTGTGTCAGCCCTGGTCTGGAGGCTGAGCTGGGAGTGATAACTATCTCTCTTCTGAGCTGTGAGCTGTGACTGCCAATTCCCCAAGGGCCATGACACCTTTCCTCCAGGAGCAGGAGGTCCCCGTGTCCCCAGAGCCTCGGGATGCCGGTGACCATTCTGCTCTGCCTTGACCCAGAGCCATGGAGAGCTGGAGGTCTCCTGTCACTTCATGGTTTCTCCTCAGGCCAGAGGAGATGGCATCGCCCCGGGGGCTGCCAGGGTTCCACCTCACTTGGGAAGCTTGTTGGTGTTTGACCTGTGTGGGTGTTTTCCCATTTCTTCGGGGGGCGACCACTCGCCCCTCACGGCTTGCCCTGAAATGGCAGCTCCTCCCTCAGCTTGGCGGGACACTGGAGCTGGGCTGGCAGTGGAAATGCTCCCAAGCTGCCTCGAATTCCTGCGGGAACCATGCCGTCAAGGAGGTGGCACTACTTCTTCCAGGGAATTGTGGACAGTCAGAAGGTCCCCGCGGAGCTTTTCTCCAGGCTAAGCTCTCCCAGCTCCCTCAGCCTCTCCTCATCGGACTTGTCCTCCGGAGCCTTCCCCAGAGGATCGCTTCCCGCTGCTGAGGCACAACCCCCGGGGGAAATAAATAAATAAATAAATAAATAAATTCGCCAGCAGAAAAGGCTCCTTGCCTGCGACCCGGGCGAAGCCCGTGCGAAAAACAGGGAGTTTTTTCGGTGCGGTTGCCTGGTTAAAAGGGAAGGGGCCGTTTCAGGCACGACTCCACCACTGGGGAGCCGCCGCGCAGGGCAGGGCAGGGCAGGGAAG
>WBMY01010634.1:166011-198646 GCA_013397315.1 Donacobius atricapilla | reverse complement strand
CGGCCGCGGGGCACCCCCGGCAGGCGGCGAGGGCAAGGCCGGGCTCTGCCCCGCCGGGGGCTCCCGGGCAAGAGCCGTCCGTGTGCTGCGCTGCGTGTGCCCGTTCGGTTCCGTCGGGTTTCTGGCTGCGCGGGTGGCACTGTGGCTGCGTTTCTAGCCCTCCGCAAGGCCCGTGGGTTGTGGTTGCTGGCGTGGCAGCGCCGTTGGGGAGCCACAGGAACGCCTCTGTAATTTGTCCTGGTGTCCCCCTCTTGCCAGGAGATTCAAACCGTGCTTTGAATTAACATTTTTGTTTGTACTTACAGAACCTGATGCGCGCAGTGAGTGCTTCTGGTAAAGGGGGGGGGTGTGTGTATGGTGTGCAGCCGATAAATAACAGTGGTTAATAATGCTTTTGTTTACCGCCAGTGTAAAACCCATTGCCATGGGCCTCATCGACCTCACATGCACAGCAGCCACAGCGTCCATGGAGATAAAGGTCTCCCAGGCCCGTATCCCATTGCTGAAGACCCCAGCACCTGTGATATTGTCAAGGCTACACAGTAAGTACATGTTCTCAGTGTGCAGAGCGTTGAAATAGATGGGAGTGTTCTCAAATGTGAGCCAGGCTAGATATTTTTACAGAGGAAACATTTTCAGTTTCGTTTTCTCCCTGTGATGGAAGAAGAAAAATCACTTACAGCTGCTATTGTAAATAAAAGCATTTCAAGCAAGTTTGTTTAAGCAGAAAATTCTACTCATCAAGGCACAGCCCTGCTCTTTTTACAAGGCTTCCGTGTAATGCAATGTGGAATTTGCTCCAGTAGGACCTGCTGGGTAATGCTAACTGAGATGTATTTTTTACTTTAGAATGCAACTGTCTCCAGACTGGAGAATACTGAAAAAATAATAAGTAAATTGTTTTGGGGTTTTTTTTTCTCATTTAAGGTATGGAATGCTAGAGCGATGCAAAGAACTGGTAGAAGCAGGATATGATGTGCGACAACCAGAAAGAAAATGTGACTCTTCTTCATTGGGCTGCAATAAACAACAGACAGGAGTTGGTAAAGTAAGCTGGGAGTCCCTGTGACAGTGACACAGTGTATTCTGCCACTTTTACCTGTCATCACCTTGTTGCTTTTGTACTTGAAAACAAAGAAACACACTGCCTGAGAAGAAAAGGGTAGAGTTCAAATTTTAATGCACTTACCTTTGTGAAGATGTCACTGAAATGTAAAGGTAGTCTGTTTCTTTATATGTGAAATCATGTAGTACATGAAACCATTAGATTTTCCTGGGGTTGTTTCTGTAACAAAAATGAAAGCTGATTTTAGAAGTACCTTGCTAACGACTATATGTTTGCTTCAACATTCTCTTGAAACAGCGTCATTTACCACAAACCCACTTTTGTCCATTTACTTCCCTAGTGAATTTTTTATTCTGAGCCATTTACCCCTTTAGCTATGTCACCTTTAGTATAATGTTTTGCTATTTTATTATGGCTGTTCCTGACCTTATTGTGTTGGTGTTACACAGGTATTACATTTCCAAAGGTGCGATAGTGGATCAGCTCGGTGGAGATTTGAATTCTACGCCCCTGCACTGGGCCATCAGGTAATGCTGCTTGCAACCAGTAGCTGCAGATCTGTCAGTATTTACAGCTGTGGTAGTGTTTTCTGAGATCCAGAGAACAAAGCACGGCTTGTCTGGAGAAAATATAACCTGAAATAATGATTCTAGGAAATCTTCTCCACTTGCAAAGTCTCCCATTGGAAGATCAGTGCTTTCTTCTGGACTGTCAATCTTTTGCCAGAGTCAGAAGCTTGGATGACTGCTCACAGGGGAAGTTATCATAACCACTCTGTTTTAAATGAAGCCCTAGGCTCATTTGTTAGGGTGTATGTATTTAATATAATTTCCTGAAAAAAGACACGAGGCCCTGAAATCTTTTGTGGATGCCTGTGAGGATTATTAAGGCAATGCTTTCATTAAACCATCCATTTTTAAAATCATCTCTCTAGTTTTATTTCATATATCGTTGTAGACAAGGACACCTTCCCATGGTCATGTTATTATTGAAATGTGGAGCAGATCCCAGTCTTATTGATGGAGAAGGATTCAGTAGCATTCATTTAGCAGTGCTGTTCCAACACATGCCCATCATAGCCTACCTCATAGCAAAAGGCCAGGTATGTTGCTGATGCCCTAAATGTTGTTTTCTGCTTACAAGTAGCTGCCTGTGTATAGGAGACATTTTAGAATTAACTGTTTTTTTCCCTAGATGAAGAGCAACAATTTTACACCTATTTTTCTGTGTTACAAGTGCAGACAAACTTAGATCTTTTTTATATTTGTATATATTATTTTTTTTAATACTCTTCCCTATTCCTGTCATCCCCCACATCCAGAGTCACCTACATTTCAGCATGTTTAGGAGTGTTGTGTGGATTTGTGGTGCTGTGAAATAACCAGTGGCTTTTAAACCTGAGAACAAAAAGCAGTAAATGATGTATAGACATCATGAAGTATTTATGATTTGATTACAGTTTTGTAAGTAATAATCTATGCAGTTGTCCATCAATTGAAGAATGCAGAATAAATGATCAGACTAGGTCTGAGTTTTTGTTAGAAATTTCTGTATTGTATCTGTGGTAGTTGATGTCTCTTAGATTGGATCTGCAGCAAGCAGAATTAATGGCAAGTGTCACAGCTTGCTGATAAAAATGGCAGGAGAGTTCTTACATGATCTAGACTGATTCTGAGGAACACTCTAATGTTAGGATTTAAAAGTGTGCTAAGTTTATTTTCTTTCTCATAAAGCCCTCTTTAGGGAGAGTAACTGATTTCAGGAATGCAGGTATAGTGGTGTATATCACACCCTTAATAAAGCTGTTGGCCCACCTATCTTCTACTAAAAATATCCAAGTGAATAATTCCTTTAAGTAAATCTGTGCTAATGTAATGGTGGATGGAGGCAGGGAGCGAGGAAACCTTTGTTGTGAAGCAGGAAGAAAGGTAAGAAAGGGGAAGAAAATTCAGGTGATTAGATATTTAACTATGTCTTGAGATATATAATCCTTCTTTGTTGTTTTAATAAACCTGTTCTATGTATTTTCTGTACATCTCTTCTGTACATCTATTTACACAAGGAACGTGGTTGGCATTGCTTCACAAGGTCCTTCTTATTTATAGTGTTCCTTTGCAAAGAGGACAAGAAACACAGGTGACATGATTCACCTGAAAATATCCTTAGTGGAGTCTCTCCCTTAAAAAATTCCTTAAATGGAAACTCAGAATATTCTGAAAGGAATGACATGCAAGACTTGTAGAAGGAGGAAAAACTTTTAAATGTGTGTTGGCTTCTTGGCTGATATAATTTGATTTCTGTCCATTTTCTGTTCATTAGTGAAGCTCAGCCAGTTGTATAGCCCCGAATTCCACTGTTTCCTGAAACCACTGGTAATCGCTCGCTTGTTATCCTTTTCTTATTCTTAGAACATAGACACAACAGACTTCAATGGACAAACACCATTAATGTTAACAGCACAAAAAGCCATTGGGTAAGTAGAGAATAACTGGAGAAGAGTCTATTGTATTGTACTCAAGAAGCAGTGAGGTGAATTTTTCCTTACTGTTTTGTTTTTTTAAAAACTGACATTCCTTTCCCTTCAATTTGTACTAAAATATGAGATGTTTCTCATCAGGAGCTGGGAATAGCTCATTGGATATAGCAAAGAAAGTGAGAAGAAGTTCTAAAAGAAGTTTAGGTTTGTGGCTGAATCATCTGCAGCCTTGTTGTATTTTGTGCAAAATGAAAACAAACAGGTGTGGATGCAGTGAAATGCATTTAGAATTAAATGGGGAGATACAGGCTACACATAGTGTTGTAGAAGGTATAATCTGTGTTAGGTACCTCATTTTTGTTAAAATGGTAAGGTAACGTAGTCTGGAGAAAAGCTTCCAGGGCAGGTGTGGAATTCTAAGCATGGGTCTATCATTGATGAGATGGTTCTGAGAAGGCATTATATATCTGCTGTTGTTTTAGAAAGTATTCAAAAGTTTCATTTCCAGTCTAGATTATCTTCTGTTTGTTAACTCTTATACTTTATTTTCATCTAGACCAGAACCCATGAGGTTTCTCTTAAAGTTTAACCCCTCTCTCAATGCTGTAGACAATGTTCAAAAGAATACTGCACTGCATTGGGCAATAGCCTCAGGAAATATTAGTGCAGTGGATCTGTTGCTGGAAGCTGGTGCCAGCCTGGACATAAAAAATGTTAAGGTATGATTTCCTTTGGGATATTTCATCCCATGTGGCATGAATGTGTAAAATGAGTGTAAGGAACAATCTCAGTCCTCTCCATGTTGGGTGTAAATTGCAGCAGGGGTTGGCTAAGAGCAGGTGTTCTTAGTCTTTCCCAAAAGGAAGTAGCACCTTTCTTGAGGTGTGGCTCAAAGTACAAATGCAGAGATCCTTTGCAACCTTTGTGTAATGAACAGCCAAGCCCTGTGTTCGCTCAGCAGTAATTGTGTCCTTTGCAAATTCTGCTCCCTCACTCTTTTTTTGTTTCATTTTCTTGGGTCCTTGTTTCATTTCTTTTTCATTTCTTCATGTGGTTGTTTTCTACTTAAAAATGTTGTCGTGAGGACTTGGGCAGATTTTAAAAAATGCATTTCTTAGTGTCCAGTCAGACTCATGAGGACTTCAAATTAAGTGAATGTCCTCCTGTGAAAGCTGGTGTTTGTCAATGCCTGTTTGTACATTCAGAAGGTTATCACATATGAAAGTTTTCAACCTAATATTTGTAGAAATTGATAGTATAAACGTTGAAAATATAGATTCCCATGACTCGATATATATGTTATTGCAGGCAGTCCAACAGATAAAAAATGCAATCTATTTACAAGTACCAGTTTTCAGAACTACAAAGCTCTGAGTTAAGCATGTTAGCAATCTGAATTTAGCTTCCCTTTGCCTTTAAAAAAATAGTAGGGGAAAGGTGGGGCTGGGAAGTAATTGCCCAATTAGTCTTGTTTTAACTGTATTCATTTCCTGCTTCTGTTAAAAGTGAGAGTATTTGTGTGTTAAGTACATAAATAAGTAAATAACCCTCTCTGTTGTTAAAGGGAGAGACGCCGCTTGACATTGCTTATCAAAGTCAGAATCACGTCATGGTTTATATGATACAGGAGGAAGAAAGAATAAGAAACAGGAGAAATAACAGGTTACTGAAAATAGTGGAGAAATATGAGGTAATTTCCTGAGTGATAACTAATGGAAATAAAAGTAGAGCATGCTGTGTTTAGAGCGACGTGCAAATTAATTCTAATAAGAGTATTTCTGAAATTGGGTGCACAGAATAGAATTCTTTAAGAGCACATAGGAGTGGTTTGGGTGGGGGGGTTTGTGTCATACCCTGCCCCTGCTTTTTCTGTATTGATGTGTCACCTTGTCCTATCTCATACTGAGTCTTTCAACATTTGTTATTACATGAACTGAATACTTTCAAGTAAGGCCTGCTTGAGTACTTGTCATATTTTAACAATAATAATTTTAACAGCTCTTCCTGATGCTGGCATCTTCCTTGACATTCATGTGGGCCATTGGATACATCATGGACTTAAGTTCTGATTCTTGGCTTTTAAAAGGAGGTTTGCTTCTCAGCCTGCTGTTTGGGATGGCTCTCTTCGTGAGGTTTGCAGCCTTTTGTCTCTGTTTATGTACTTACCTGTCAAAGACACTTTAAAAAGTATCTCATGCATAATTCTTTTCAGAGTTTAGTTTCATTTAATATGAAAAATACCTCCTGAGAAATGGTTGCACGGTGTGTGAAAAATTGAACTGCATGTCCTTTTCAGAATGAATGACCATAGAAATTTAATGGATTTAAGTGTACACAATAATAGTTTCTTGTTACCGAAGGATTTGGAAAAAAACCCCAAACTCAGTCTGTTAGCTAGTTTTATTTGTCAGAGTGTTACTGACAGCCCGCATCTGGTAGACATTGAGATATCTGCTCAGAAATGTCCTTTTTCCCACTTTTTCCTGCTATATTCTGTCATAAAATGAGTTCTAATGAGCCATCCCCTCTCCTTCTGCTCCTCAGACCTCCCAGTGTTATCCTGAGCCGTTTCCTGCTTTTTCTGCCACAGTCAGTGGCCACTGATATGACAATGCTATCTGTGTGCAAATAGAGATTGGATTTTTTCACCCAGTCCTACAGCACTTCTCATATGTAATATTGTGCTGGAACAGAGCACTCTTCAGTTTTATTTTTTGTTTTATTTATTGTTAACTCCCTATGTGTATATGGATAAAAAGTACTTTTGAGTGACAGTTTTTGGTTGCTTTGAGAGACTTGAAATAAACGGTGTGCATGAAGTTTTTACAGTTACAAACCAGATGATTTCTATTCTGTGGATTTGTGTTTCAAATATATTTTGAAAAAATTTTTTTTTCTCTTTTAATGTTCTTTTAGGCAACTCCTGGGGCTCAAGAATCTAAGGTATCTTCCCACAGCATTTCTGCTAAGTTCAGTTTTTTGGATGTCCATGACCTGGTTTTTCTGGTTCCTGCCTGATATCCTTTATACTCCAGAAAGGCAACTCTCCTTCGAGTTTCTTGTAAATCTAAATCTGGTTGTGCAAACGGTGATGAGCAGTTCCAGAAAATTCCATGTGACTGTTGATGTCTGGTAAGGTTGGTTTAATCCCCTTGGGAAGGGGCAAAGTAACTTTAAAGTTATACACAGACTAAAAATCTGTGCCTTCTTTTGTCTATAGATTTTTGTCTTCTTTATGGCGTGAACTCTTTCATATGTTACTGGAATATCAGAATGAAGATATCTGTTATAAAACTAATGGTTTCTGTCAGCATCTCCACGTCACTCTTTAATCTTCCTCACTAAGACTGTTGTACAGTGATGTATTTTGGCATGTGGTATAACTGGGTAACACATATCTTAAAAATAATTTTAAATGCATCTATTCTGTCTAAAATGATAAGCATTTGACAGTTAGTGGTATTCATGCTCCTGCCCTTAAAAACAGCAGCCTCTACCACCACCTCCCTAAAAAAAATGAAGAAATTTCTTTGTATTCCTGCAAAGTAGACTGTTGAGTCTCCTGTCCTTATTCACAGATTACACTGAATCTTTAGTATACACTGGATTAATTTCTGTCTGACATTTACTTTCTTTGAAGAGGCTGATGAGTACAAAAACATTTTAGTAGTTTGTGCTCCCTGCTCTTTTGTTACACAGTGGGCCTCTGTTTATTGATTAAGTTGTGGGAAAAAGCCTTTAGGAAGATACTTCACTCCAAGCAAAATCCAGTCCGGGTTTTCACTCCAGCCAGATGACTTAAAATTGCAAATAATTTTTTACTGAACCAGCTATAATATATTACTGTTTTAATTAATTTTTTATTTAGCCCTTAAATGACATTTTCTCTTGTACTGTTCCCAATTAAGAAGTTTTTAATCGAATTATCAGGATTAACTTGGATGAACTGATCGAGTATATTCCTGCTGGGGATTCACAAATATGCTTGTAGAAATGGAAATGGTGTTATTCAATTGTTGTGAAGCTTTAAGATTTGTTTTGTTGGTGTAATCTAAGTTCAAAGGAAAAAAAAAGTCCATTTGTCAGGATTTGAATCAGATATTTGCTGAAGGTAGTCAGCATAGCAGTATTCTTGGAGTCCTAACCATAGCTTGGTGAGATGGGCCAAGGGATAGGTTTCCATGTCACTGTCCAACCTTTTTTCTTGTGAATATGTTTTCCTTCTGGAGCTGGTCACAGATCAGAGTGTTTTAAAAGTTTTCAGGATTTTAGTTAGCTGTATTTGTCTGTCAGATTTCCTCTGGCCTGAATGATTCTCTAGCCATTCTAATTAAGGATTTCTCTGAGCTCCAGAAAACCAATAGGAGTGCAAACAGACCAGCAGTATCCACTAGAAACACACACCATCATTTTGACTTCTATAATTGCACCCTACAACTGCATTATAACAAACACAGCTGTTGTTTGTGCCAGTATTTCATAAGTTATCATCTCGATTTTAATTAGAGCTGTTTGCAGTGTTGTTAGTTCATGAGACAAAAGAACTTTGAGGTTGCCACCCTGGATTTTTAAAAATTGTTTGCTCTGGATTTCATGGAGTGACTGAAGGGTCACTGGAGATGCAATCCAGGGTTGAGCTCTCTGCTCCTCGCTGGCAGCAGGGACTGTTCTTTAGCAGCCTGAGCTCTCAAGTTTGATGCATGAATTTAATTGGTGTGAAACTTGTCCCACTCCATATTCCTCTGTTGCTGGATAGAGACAGTTAATCCTGACATGTTTTTCTTCCCCACTCGTGTGATACTCAGATGGTTTTAAAAGTTCATGGTGTAAAAACTGTGTTCCCAACCTTCAGAAGTGTTTAGCAGTGTGTGCTTGGGGTTTTTTTTTGTTTGACAAAAGTAGTTCAGGATGACTTTGAGTTACATTTTTCTGAATGAGCGTATTTAGTTGCTTTTGGCTGAAATGAATGGGATGAAGTAAGACTGAGTTTGAGTTAGGGGTGGGTGCAGCAGCCAGTGGAATCTCACAGCTGCCAGAAGCTTTAGAGCTCTGCATGTCTGACTCATAGTGTTTAAATAAAGTACAGAAGCTTCAGAAGGAAAGAAGAAATCAAGTCTGTTTCATATCTGTGAAATATTCAAAGGCAGAAGTCTGGAGGACTTTTAAGGAGGATGACATGGAGCCATCTTGTGAGGCAGGTTTCTACAGTTATAAAAATCTTCTCCAGCACTCAAACTGGACAGAGAGGATCCCACTGTAAAAGAGAAACTAATTTTTTCCTTCTTGTGTTTTGCTTGTAAAGTAGTACCAACAAATTTCAGAATATTTTGTTTGTTTGACAAACCGTGGTGTTATGAGTTATAAGAATATAGTCCTTAACCTGACTATCACATGCCACAAATGTAATTCTTAAAATCACCGTCATGTTCAGCATGGTGGGTCTTCTCTATTATTTCTATAAAACCTGGAGTACTGATCCTGGATACATAAAGACTTCAGAAGAAGAAAGAAAAGAGGTAGGTGGTTCCGTAAAAACAAATGGAAGGGGTGACGTGGTGCAACATGTATGTACTTGTGCTTGATTTGTTTGTCATCGTGTGCAGCTTTGTTAAACTGGAAAGCAGTGAGATATTCTTCCTGAAAGAGTTTTCAGCAATGTCATTTAACAGCATAGATCTTGGGGAATTTTTCCTTTTGCTGTTTGTTTCCTTATCTTCCTTGTCCTGCTGTAATTTCCTTGCCTCTATCTTTTCATTGAAATGTGAGAAGATTTTTGCTTTAGCCAAAGATTGTACAGACCCACTGTGTTACCTGTGATACAAATTCACACAGAACTTCACTTAAAAGCCAGAAGTTCTGCATGTTTTCTGCTTCAGTTGTCTCTGTTTAGAAAGAAATAGTCAGTGCTTCCTTATATATCATATGCTAGTAATTATTTAAATTTTATCATGTGCTTTGAGGACATGTATAATGGTTTGATTTTTGTGCTTGAACATCATGCAACTCACATGCTGCTTGCTAACTGTTTTATGGTGGCTGAAAGAAATCATGGTTAGCCAATCAGTAGGGAATTTAGTGTCTGCTCTCCCCAACCTATGGGTTGAGGCAAGCATTTTGTTTGTGATCTCGTGGCTCTCAGTGAGGTTGTATTTGTTCAGATTGCCAGGGAGAATAAACTGCAGTTTTAATGGATTGCCGCAGGACTCGTAAAAGTTGAGAGACTTCATCTCCCTGAAGTCTGGCTGACTATATCTCCTTTTAAGGAATATTTAATTCACATCATTTATTAATTTTAGCAACACAGAGATACTTTTTTTGGGTAATCTTGTGTGGGTGAAGCTGCATTAGTCTTTACTGGCTTGGTTTTTTTCTTGTGCACCTCTTTAAATAGCAAGTTCTCATTCCTGTTCATGCTTGGCGCTTAAAATACTTAAAAACTGCAGAAGTCTTAATGTAGAAATGTTCATAGCACCTACGGAAATGTGATCCAAATGCAAGCACGCAACACTTTGTCTTCCAGAACATTGTAGCTCTTGCAGAAGCTGGTTGCTTGGACTTCAGAACATTTTGCACATCATGTCTTGTAAGTGGGGCTTTTGCACTTATTTTCTTTGTGAACCTGCCTTTTACTCAGCACTGCCATGAAAAGCCTTTTTCCTCACTGCTTGTCATTAAAGTGTCACACAAGTAGTTTGTTATATATTGTTTAGATTTCCTTATTTCTTTTATGGTGGTGAGAGATGCTTTGAGATCCTTGGACTCTAATCTTAATTTAAAAAAAAATTCCATCTTTTTAATTAACGTGTATGGTTCTCATCTGTTTTATGAGGTCTATGACACAGTAATTATGCAAAATGTGATGGTAACTGTAAGACGATGCCTTAAACTCTGAGCGAAGTAGATGCTTCTGCTGTGAGTGTATTCTTTTCCTTCATCCTCACCTAGGTGAGGAAGCCTTTGAGATGTGTGCATTGCCTTGCTTGCCGAGCATGTGTAGCCAGATATGATCAGCATTCTCTGTGGACTGGACAGTGCATAGGTGAGTGTCATTGTAGGACATGAAAAAATGAATGGCTCCAAATACTTTTCCAGGAGGAAAAAAAGCTTTATTGTCTATTTACTTACTACCTTTTATACGGTGTTCTGATACAGACTTAACGTGGTTGGTGAACAGAAACAACACCTCTCTAATCCCGTTGGTTAAACCAGAGAAACAGAACTAGAAAGGCAAACATCGGGTAGAGAAAAGATTGTTTTGAAAACGAATCAGTTGTTTACCAAGATTGTTTTGAGAAGAAGCTTTCTGGAGATATTTTTCCCTTGGGAAAAGGTTAGCAGCTGCTAGCAGGCTGAAATCTCTCAGGCTCCGAAATACCAGGCCCACAGGTGAGGGTGTGCATTTTATCAAGTTTGAAAATGCTACATCTTTTAAAAGTTGCAGAGACAACATGTATCCCCTTAAAGAGAGAGCACGCATGATGCAGGGATATCCCCTTGATCCTGAAGGGCTCTGAGAGGGAAATTAGATGGAAGAGAGAAAAGATGATTCAGGGGTTGTTAGAGCGGTCACCCTAAGAACACAGACCACACAATCTGTAACTCTTTCTTTGGACAGAGAAGGAACAGGGGATATGATTGATACTTTAAAAAAAAGGAAAGAAAAAAATTATTAAGATGGTGGCTAAAGTGGGTGCAGAGTTATTAGCCAAGTACATCTTAGTAGAAGGTTTAAAATTGGCGAAGAATGTCTCCACATGGCAGGCAGTGAAATTTTGGAGCTTGCTGCTGTAAGGGTTTGCAGACACAGGCAGTATCAGCAGGTTCAGAAAGGGATTAGACAGACTTTTTTGGACAATGTGTCCAGGCGTAGATGCTAAAAGAACCAGACAAGTGTGCGCAGTCTGGCATTTTAGTGCAGTAGCTGTGGATGAGGAGAGTGAAGTGCAGGAGAGGGCTGGACTCGTGTGTCCTCCTGAGCTCGCATTGCCTCTTGTCACTGTTAGGGACAGTTCTGAGTGGAGCAGCTGTACCACCCAGATAACCCTGCAGGGTGTTCCCATCTTCTTGTTCTTCCCTCTCACCCTCGCTCTTCCCTTCTGGCTCATTACTGATGACAGCTTCACATTTGTAACAATGTCTTTTTCACTTATTTTTTTGCCAATGGCGTTTTTCCCTAGCGTTAAATGCTATTTTTACAACGTTGGCTATTTACAAGGTGCTGAGACATCCTTCTGACGTGTTGTCTCAAAGCTTTGAGCAATATGATTATAACTGAAAAGAAACACTTTTGTGTAACGGTTTTTCTGAGAGAGGTCTGGGGTTTTTTTATTTGTATGTTTTCAATTCTGAAGCACACCAGGTCAGACAAATTGAATAGTTTAGACTTCTCAGCCATATGAGACAATTTTATTGTGCATGGGATGAGTTGTGGTTGCTTATTTAGTTCTCATCAGACTAAAAGAGCTGGAGGCATGCTCTGAACGAGAGACAAATCCTGGTTGACTTTATCAGAACTAATTCCATTATATAAATTGGGGTGGCTTGCAGGAGAAAGTTGAGGGAGCGATCAGCCTTGCCAAACTCTCTTGTGGGATGGCAGGGGTTAAAATAAGAAATGGTTTTGACTCTCTTTTTATTCCTGCTAACTTAGTGGAAATGCAAGCCCTGCTGAATTTTAAAATGTCCAACTTTAATTTTTTTTTCTTTTTCCCCTTTCCTTTTTTCCCTCAATTTCAGGCTTTGGGAACCATTATTACTACCTGTTGTTCCTGTTTTTCCTGACTATTACTGGTGTCTGGCTGCTTTATGGAACCCTTCAGTGTATGTATCCATAAATTTAGTTTGATTTAGCTTTCAAGTCCATCTCTGCGTGGTCTTTATTTTTCAGCATTTCATTTTCAGCAAGTGTAACCTGCAGTAGTGATACCTTATTTCAGCAGTGATGTGACTGTGTAGCTTCAGTGAAAATGCATCCTATCAGATTCTTTGGTCAAATCCCTGCTTCCATTTGTGTTGAGCCAGACTAAGGATGCTGTAGTGGGATATCCATTGGAAAATGAAATAACAGGAAGCATTTCTGTTAAAGAGGAAATAGGGAAGCCACGTGGAGGAAGGTCAGGTGACAGGTTCTAATCTGGATGCCCTTTTCTGTAGCAGAAAATAAGTTTGTAAAAATGCATTATTGTAAAAGATTGATATTTTTTATATATATTTGGAAACATCTTTACCAAATGCAAACATTTCTTTTTGGTTTTAAAATAGTTTGATTCTGAAGAGTAAAAAGTATATTATCTCATTAATAAATCTGAGCTGTTACTTTGAAAAATTAAAAAAAAACCATTGGAAAGGAGAGGAAAGCCCTTCTAATTTAGTTGCTGAGGATGAATTACCACAGCACCAACCTTTAACAAGAAGGATGTTTTTCTGTGGGTGGTGAGCACAGGGTGTAAAGATGATGCAGCCAGAATAGCAAGCAGCCATGCATCCTGTGGGTGCTTTCAGGTGACAACAGGGCAGCTGAAACCCGGCATTTCAAATAACCTTTGCTCAGCTCTTGAGGGTTTAAAAGCGCAATTAAGTGACTGTGTGTCTTGTCAGATTGGTCCAAGCACTGTGCAGCGAGTTTCCATCAAGACGGGGCGTGGACGTACCTCACGCAGACAGTGTCCTGCTCTCCCTGGGTCTCCTACATCTCCTCAGTAGCCTGCTTCCACACCCTGTGGGCCTCTCAGTGGCTCGCCGTTCAGCTTTATCAGGTCATATTTCCCTTCAGTTTCTGCTTCTTGTCTCATTAAAGCTTTTCCCTGGATGAAAAACTCCATGCCTGCTCTCCCTGAGTGCTTCTCTAAAATCTCAGGGCAGACCTTGAAGTTCCACAGGTTCTTGTGCACTCATCATTTCCCCTGTTGGAAGTAGAATCACAGTCTGCAAATCATTCCTATAACTGAGTTCTGGGTTTCCTACTCATCAAAAATTCCAAGCCTATAAAAAGTTGTATTTGAAGACAAGAAATTTATTTGACTAACAGGACTGATATTATGACCCCAAAACTGCACAAAAGCTCAGTAACGCAATTATTCCGGAGTTGAAAATTCTGTGGCAGAGCTCAGCCCTGTGAAATTAGACTGTATTAAATCCCACTGCTACTATCAAAACATGATGACCCGGATTTTATCTTGTTGAGGACTGTCAGATTTCTTGTTTACGTTTTTCTCAGGGAAAAACTTGGCTGTGCAAACAAAATTGAGAAGAGCTGTCTTAGAACGTCTGTGAAACAGCTTGTTTAGCAGCTCTTAGGAAAGAGGTGTCTTTGAAATATGTGTTAAGCACACTGAGCTGTGGGCTTGCTTTACATCCTGTTTAGTAAAAACAAAACAAAAAGCTCCACAATTTTAAATGTGTACTGCTAGATTTTTGCAGTGTCCAAGACACCAGGATATCATGCTGAAAGAAGATAGGGAGGGTATTTGCAGTTTAGTTGATGTGTTTCATACGCAGTGATTTGAAAACATAGAGCTTTATGGCATTTAGTGTCGTGGTGGATCAAGGGATCTTTTTCTACCATTTTGTGTGGTAGAATGTAGACAAAAATTTGAGGAGATTGGTGCTTAACTGGGATAGATCTTATACTTCTGCAGACGTCTGTGAAAGTGCATTCTTCACAGACATCCCAATCAAGCTTGCCTTCTCTGGAGGCTGGTGTTAGAGCTTGCCAGGTTCTGTTTTAACCCAAGGACATTTAAAACATACTTTTCATTCGGCAGTTACAGCACTGCTTACTTATCTGTTAGATATGTCCAGCCCCTTCCCCCCTGCTCCCTTCTCATTAGTATGTTCTGGTCTCACCACAATTTTCATTTGTGATGTTCATGTTGTAACCATTACTTACCTTTTTCTTCCAATCAGATTGTGTTCCTGGGGTTGACCTCACATGAAAGAATGAATCTCCTGGTCCAGAGAAAATCCTCTAAGCATCCTGTTTCGCTCAGGAGGACTCCATACAAGTGGGTATTAATGAATAAAGTGGTTTAAGCATGTTATCTCTTCGGTACTGATTTGCTTCCCTGCTTCATAAATGCACAAACTCTGTTCTGGGGGTGAGGGAGTGCTGTCCTTCAATTTGTTCCTCAGTCTCCGTGTCTGTTGTGTAGGATCAGAAAGAGAATTAAGGTATGAACTGCCCCTTCCTGACTCCTCTTGCAATATTTAGCTCTATTAATGGAGAAATCAGAACCAAGGTTTCCCTGTTTCCTCAGGTATATTAACAGATGAGATCTTGCTAACTCTTAAATATTTGAGTTCAACTTAATCTACTCTCGTTTATTAATGTAAAACATGTTGTAAAAGTTCAGCAAAGGAATCCTGCTCAGTTGAGAGCTCTTCTGTTTCTTCTCCCTGAGCTGTCTCCCTTGACAGGTGAATATCTTAAGTACTGTCTCATGGTGAAGTGGAATTTTTCATGCTTGCAGTCTTCTTTTTTTAGGTTTATTAATGCATATTTTTCTGGGTTTTTTTCAGCCTTGGATGCTTCCAGAATCTTGCAGACTTTTTTCAGTGCAGTTGCTTTGGTATGTTCAAACCCAATGTAATTGACTGGGCCAAGCAATACAAACTTTTTCATCTGGCAAAGGACAAAAATGTTCATTCTGTGTAAAGTTCTGCTTAATTTCTAAGACAGTTGAGCTGAAAGCTAAATAAGACTGGATGTCTTGTTAATTTTTACAAATTCTCCTGAAGCTGTTTGGTTTTATTTTTTATTATTGTTTCAAATATTCAACTTACCTTGCATAAGATACAGCAGATTTGTATATGGAAGTCACCCTGTGTCTGTGTATGTATAGTTTGAGCTGAAACTATTTAAAATTTTATGTGAGGAGATGACACAAATATATATATTTTTAAAGGTAAGTTTTTGGGGGCTGAATTTCAAAATCGTGTTGATACTCTTTGCTTTACTTTTCTGGTAATAAACGACGATTAAATTTGAAAATTTAGGTGAATGTTCATGTTTAAAAACTTCATATTACAATTACATTGTAATTTTATTGCTTATGCTGTGAAAACCTCTATTAAGTCTTTGTATTTGAAGAGTTTACATGTAATAAAAGAGAGCTTTCATACTTGTAAGTGTATTTTTGCAGACTGAAATAGATTTGAGGGATATGTGACCAGTGAGGTATTTAAGAGCAGGTGGGCACAAAACCATAAGAAGGAGCCTGACTCTTTGCCTTAGGTTTTTCACATCTGTGTGCCCTGTTAGGGTATGAAAATGGGTGAGTTTATGATGGAAGATAGCAATGTACATAAAAAGAGGGATTTGTTCCCCAGTGCATCTGTAATAACCAATGTCAGCCACGTTCCTGAGAAAAGGAGGGGCCAGCTGGACTGTGGGATATGAGTGAAAGTCAAAGCAGGTAACAATGAAAACCAGCAGGGAAAGAGTTCAAGATCAGGAAATTAAAGTCAGATACCATCTAGAACTGACATGGTAAGTAATGTAGTGAAATGTAATTATTGTAGTCAAGAAATGGAGGGTTTAATTCATCCTGGTGAAATCCATTTATCTGAAACGTTGTGGACTGTATAAGCACAAGCAAATACAAATAAAAATAACGTGAAGCAGTAAGTACTTTATTGTAGCTTGAAAACAGACAAAACTTACAACACTATATGCTGAGAAAACGTTGGGGGTTTTTAGAAATACCTCCCTCAGAGAGAAAGAATTTCAAATCCCTTTTAATTGTCTCAAAGCAAGTAACATCTTCTCCTTATAAGACAAATGCCAGCATGTTCAAAACTCAACTAGGACATTCGTGGAAATGCAGACAGGTTAACTCTGTGAACAAAAGAAAATACAATCTAACTGGAAGCACCTGGACCCTTCACCCCTGAAGGGATCCCTATGACAATGGGGCACTAAGAGTCTAAAATCCCAGTCAAAAATGTGACAAGTACTAGTTTAAGAAGCAAGAATATTCCATGAGGTTCCTTGTCTTTATATCCTAAACACAAACATGAGCCTAGTTTTATCACTGTACCTTTTTAATCTACTCTAAGAATTCCTTAAGATACAACTCACAATTTTTTCCTGCAAGGTGGAAAATTTCATCAAATGCCCTAGGTTTTTATCTGTGTTGTTTAATGTTTTATTTGGCAGCTATCACGTGGTGGCATCAACAGCAGTTTGAGTCTGTTGCATCCATTTCTTCTCATTCACACTCTTTCTTTTCCACTTGAGTGAGGCCACCAAATCCAATTCCTTTGGGACCGAAATTTTTTGCATAGCAAACTGCAAAAGAAGGAGGGGAAGGTAAATGGTGCTCTGAAGGCTCTCAGAGGTAAATGTCTTTTGATTTTCATTTTTAAGTTACTAGCAAATGGAAGTAAGGAGGAAGGAAATCTGAAATAGTGTATTTCCCATCAGTTTATCCAGGTCTTAATAGTGAAAGTGCTATCACATATTTGAATTACACAGAAGTTGCATCTGGTGATCTCAAAAAAAGTTAAGAAAGTTTTTTTCTTTTTTTTTTTTTTGATCTAAGTAATATTTCCATTAAATCTACTTTCCTGACTGAAAATGCTCAGTAAAACTTGGTCTGATGAGTCATAGAGAGTAAACCAGAGATTTTTAAGGGGAAGAACTGGAACATAATCCAGAAACTATTGATGGGCATTTAAGTAATTCCATTTGAACTCTGTATTGGTTAATGTGTGCATAGTTACTTATCACAACTCTGCTAAGTGGTAATGGTGAGCATATTCCTCCAAATTTGATGCACTTGTGGTTGATAGACTGTACCCAAAGTCACAGAGCTCCAGTATTCTTCTTTAGGGTTCTCTGTAAAGTTTAGCTTTGGCTAGAAAAGCTTCACATATTTTTTCCCCCTTAAGCTATTTCTAGGAGTCAAGTGAAGTCTGTGAACTTTGAGTCTGAGAAGAACATCTAGATGCATAATTTACCATTTCTGCCTTATCTTCTGTGCTACCAAGGCAGTGGAAATATCTTTAAAATTTTACTGGCAAGAATTCCAACTTGGAGGACCAAAGATCTGTATCTTTGTGGATTTTTTTTTTATTGTAGTGAGTGAGACTGTGCAGGTACAAGAGCCTGCCCAGCGCTGACAGATTTGAGAGGTTGTCACATCTGTACAAAAACTACAGCTTTAAAATTTAAATGTTAACAGTAGAAGCTGCAACTGCAACGTTACCGCAGCTCTTTGCTTTCAGGAAGTTTTTAAAAAAACAAAATGAAATTTCCTGGGGATGCTAAGCGTACAGCAGGGTAAATCACAATGGCAATCCTAGGTCTGAAGAGACTAACCTCAGAGTGACTCTGTACCCCAGTTCAGCTCCCTGCAAGTCTCACCTTTACAGTAGAGCTCTCCATCCTTGTCTGTCACATTCGTGGATTCCAAACTCTTCCCACAAATAGCGCAGCGGAAGCAGCTCTTGTGCCAGGGCTGAGCAAAGGAAGACAATTCGTGGTGTGACACAGAAGGTGCACGGCAGCAGGTAAAAAAAAAACAAGGAGGTACTGCTTTGTGTGGTGTGGAAAGGTTAAAATTCCTTTGTTGAACTTGTGGCTCCCATTTTTAGTCATTCTGGGTCAGCCTTTTTTCGGTTATGTTGTCTAATATATCTGCAATTGCCACCAGAAATAAATGTTTATAAATACACCCAGAGATGGAGGAAGAGCCAGCATGTACAGTAGTCTATGCTTGATCCTCGGGCATCAGTCAGAAGCAAAAAGTTGAAAAAGGCTTACAAAAAAAAGCACAAGATTTTAAACCCGTTGTAGCAATTTGCAGATTGATCTTTATGTTTTCTTCATGAATGAAAATTTAAATGACCAAGGGCCATTTAGCTGTAGTTTCTCACCATTTATAAAACAGTGGGGTTTTTCTCCCACTGCTGAAGTCACTACTTACTTTTCCTCCTCCCATGATCTTCTCTGCAGCATACACTGATTTGCCACAACGGGGACATTTATCCACGTCTACCATCTTTTTGGCAAACTTGGAAGCATTAGTTGGTGTTGAGGGGCGAGCAGGCTTTGGTGACCCCCTGAAACAGAAGTTTTTAAAGCTGCTTAAAAACGTTTTATCCTTTAGAAAAAAAGGATTTCATGATTTTTTTTAGTAAGGCACTAAAAAATACTAAATTGCTGGTCTCTGGCATGCAAAAGGGGATTAAAAAAAAAAGAAAATGGAAGTATTTTATTGAAATCTGTGTTGTGTGATGAAGAAGCTGGTACTGTAAGGTCTGATGTTACCTGTTCTGGGCTAAGTATATGGAGCTGGCAGCAGCCACATGCAGGAAAGATTGTATTTAATGAAAATTGAAGTAAAAACCCATTTTCTCTCATTGAGAGGCAAGAGGGAAGTTACAATGAAAAGATGTCTCTAGTCTTCATAACTGGTTTTCTGCTGGTACTCATCAAACTGGAAACAAAAATTCAGTTTTTTCACGCCGTAGTTTTATTAGGCAGTGAAACATTTGGACAGGGAATTGGGGTTCTTACCTGGCCTAGGGTCAAAAGGACATTCGAAAAGTAGCTTTGTTTTTTATTTCTGGACTTTGTGCTTTATATCTTTGTGCATAAAGCCTTTCACGGAATGATTTCTGAATTACCAGGTAGTTGAACTGCAGCAGGTCATTATATCCGCAGGATGCAACAGTTTTTGGTGCAGAACTCTGCCCATTTTGGATTTATATGGTATGAGGAGCTACAGTTAAATACATTGTTTAAGCTTTTATTTCCTGCACAGCATATTGGTTAATTGGTCTCTTTATAGTTAGACCACCAGAAGGAAGGAGCATCGTTGATTTAGAAATGTGCAGCTTTGAGAATTGCAGGAAAATCCTATAAAAATGAACTGTCAGAGCTAATTATGTGCTTTTGGAAGATGGTATCCCATTAGAATTTCTTTGTTCAAACACATTCTCAGTGTGTTTGTGAGTGTTATTTGAACCACAGGGAGGATTTAGAAATGTTATTTCCCCTGTTGAGAGGAGAGCTAACAGTATGGGGTAGTGTGATTATTTCTCTAAGAGTAAAACCTTAACTGTATTTTAGCCTCTAACAGGGAGAAAAAAAATATCCTCGTTTTCTGTGGTGAATGTGACTTTTACCACTGTGCTACAAATGGCAGATTACAATTGCAGTGAATATTTACATGTGTGGTGGCACATAAAGCCTGCTTCTGCAGAATAATTGCCTATTGAAGGAGGGAATAATTCGTAAAGCAGGCTTAAAGAGCATCATTAAAACCTGTAAATTATTGTGTCCGTGGAAGGAAAGGGTGTAGGAAAGTCTGCTCCTTACGCTGCATGTCGTTATGGCAACAGAATAAAATACATAAAACACCCTGGCAAGAGACAAGTAGGAGCAGAAAGAGGAGCTGTCCCTGGGATTTCACTCACTGCTGCAGGTTCAAGCCCAGGTGGTCTCCGGTGTCGGTGCTGAGGCATCCAGCCCCTTGTCCAAAGCCAACTCCTTTGGGGCCGTATTTTCTCCCATAACAGGTTTTGCAGTAGATTTCAGACTCGTGAGCTGCTACTGTGGTGCTGTCCAGAGCTTTCCTGCAAGCCACTGAGAACAGGGAGAGAGAGGCGCAGATCAGCATTTGCCTTTGCAAATTTGAATTCGCGTGGTTGAAAATAATTGGAATTAGTGTTTATTTTTGTTTGGGGAAAGGAGCTACTCAGTATAAAACTTATCAGTATAAAATTTGACTGGGCTGTTGCTGAATTAAGGGGGAGAAGGTGTGCGTGCACAAAACCTGTTCTTCTTTTGCCACTCTGAAGTTATCCTGCAATCCCAGGGAAATCTAGATCTGTGAAGCTTAAAATGGACTTGAAATAACCATCCTGAGCTCCCAAACCTTAAAAAGGTGGGGAAAGCAAGCTGCAGGGGTGTCGCCCTGATTTTTTCAGCCTTCTCTTCTGTTTCACAGTTTCATGTTTTGGGTTCTTTCTCACGCTCTGGTCTGTAAACACAGCCAATGTTATTGTAGTTTCAAGGAAAGTTTTCATTCCTATTCTTAAAGATACGGACAGCTGATGGACAGTTGTCTGGACCAATGGGATGGGGAGAGGTGTCAACCTTCTCCCCCAATCCCTGGCCTCTGTAGAAATACTATATAATGGAGTCAGACTTTTAAATAAACTTAGTTCATGCCTTCTGATCAAAGTGTGAGTGTGTGTTTGTGACGAACTGCATCACAGGGGCATTGATGCCACTGTGCACCTGGACTTTCAAAAATCCTTGCTCTGAGTCTGTGGTGGCTTTCTCAGCTCAGCCCAGGCTGTTTTGATGTGATGTGTTTCTGACAGAGGCTTTGACATGGCTCCACGGCTGGAGTCAGGCAGGACCTGCTGGGCTTTTTTATCATTATTTGTTTATTGGAGCTGTGGCACTAAGGCAGAGCAAATGTCAGCTCTGTCAGGCTTGCCCCAGGATGACAGGAATGTGGCTGTAGCCATTCCCAAAGAGAGCTCTTACAAATCAGGTTTGGTACAGAGAGCAACAGCTTAGCTCAGCTCACTGAGAAAGGTCTGGCAGACTTTTGGAGAGAAGGTGCCATAGGAATGCCCGGCTTTCATCGGGGAATACAAATTATGTCCTCTGCAGCACTATTAATAATGAATGGGGGGAAAAAATATAGTAGCTACACTCCTCGCTTCTTGGTGAGAAGTGTGTGCTTGTGTTTGCTGCACCACTTTGGGAACTCTGTGTGAGACAGCCTCCACCCCACAGAGAGAGGAAGATCTTTCAATTCAGAGCCTCTCTTGAAAAGCAGGATTTTCTAGTATGCTAAAAAATTGCGAATTCGATACTTCTCACAAATCATTCGCTGTTCAATAGTGGTTGATTAGAAGTGGGGAAAAAATAGGCAAAAAACTTTCTCTCCAGGTTCCTCAGAACAAATGCTTGCCCTGCAGAGGGCATTCCAGTCACAGGCTATTGACAGCTTGGCAAACTGAGTTGCTGAGTTCATGTATGCAACAGAAAGCTGTGAAATACAGAAGTGTTGCAAGTGGCCAGAAGTGCAAGCTACCTGAGGGTTTGATTAGCCCCTTTCCCCCATGTTTACTTTAAATGTCCTCCTCTGAATCCAATTTATCCACGGCAGGGAATTTATACCCTGGAACCTCTGCATCTTTAAATACAGACTCCTAGACTGGGTTGGAAGGGACTTTAAAGACCACACAGTTCCAACCCCCAGAGCAGGTTGCTGTTAAGAGGCAGTGTGTAATACTAGTTGAACATCCCCAGCTCTCTGCTTATCTCTGTGGCTTTCCTCTTCCCTGTATTCCAGGGAGGGGGAAATAATTTGCAAAGACCTTTCTGCTTACCAGAAATAAAACGAGGCACTCCTGTAAATGTGTGAACCTGATCTCCTCATACTACAGTCTTGCTCTGAGATGGAAATAATATTTGCTAAGGGAGTTAAGGGATGATGGAAACTCTAGCAGCAGATAAAGTGTTTCTATTTCTGGTGCCTTAGGGATAGGGTATCAATTCGCCAGGACAGATGGAGCAAAAGCCCTTCAAGTGCTATTGTTGAAATAACTTCGGGACCTGTCATCTGCCAGCAGACCCTGCTCTCCCGCCGGCCCTGAGGAGATGCAGGCTGGGGTGTGAGATCCCGCCAAAGGTCCATCCCTGCTGCACTTTGGGTAAAAAGCTGTCAGTGGAACAAGTCTGCAGGTAAACAGGAGTCTGCACGGGCAGCAGGGTGTGGGCTCGACATTTCTGAATCTGAGAGAATTTCAGCTCGCTGACCATTGCTAGCCCCTTTCCCGAGGGAAAGCTGGCGACACTTTTCTCTTTCCAAAACCTCTCTCCGTTTCTCAGCACAGGCTCAGCAAACAGTGTTCCCTTTGCCAGAACAACTGTCCCCAGGGGTTGTTTCCTATTCCTGAACCAATGGAGAGCAGTGTCAGTGTCATGGAGCAATAATAGACCTTTTTACACAGCGTGTTCTAAAAGAACCTGTTGGGATTGTAAATAAAGCCTTCTTTCTCTCCTGACAGCTACATGGAGTCCCATCTATTTCGTGTCCTACCCTGACAGGAGGGATTGCTGGAAACAAGTTTCTCTCTTGCAATACTTGTAGGGAAAAACTATGGAGCAGAGAAGTGTTATTTAGAGTTTAGCTTGTCTGATTCTTCTCTGTTGACAGGTTGCTTTGAATTGTTTATAATTCTGGTGAAATTGAACTCTTTGGTCAAAAAATACTGATGTGGTTTGTGTGCCTGGTCAAATATAATGTGAAATAGAAGATATATTTGAAATAGTTTTATGTAGAGGTACACAAAAGTGCAGCTAAACTAACTTTCTATGCCAGAGTTTAGCTTGGGAAGGATTGCTTTCTTTCTGTTGAGAAATGAAATCCTATACACGGTTCAGAGAAAAGTCCATGAATGTGATACATGATCCTGAGGAACCCAAGGCTGCTGAATAGTGTATGTGAATCATGGGGGAAAGTAAAGCCAATTAACATACCTTTCATATGCCAGCTGGGCAATTTAGATTCATCTTCAGGTTCTGACCTTAAACATATTTCTGATGGAAATACTATTTTTGGTATCTAACCTATTAATAATTTAATTCAGATTTAAAACAAGGGGCAAATAAAGGAAAATTTTAAAAAAGAAACCGCAACAAAATACACCACCAACCAACCCCAGAAAAGCCCCACAGCAAACCTAATATTTGATAGAGCAAACAGATGTAAGTTGTTTATCATGAATCACTAAAAGAAAATAATTCAGTTGTACTAAGAACAAAGCTTACACTTGAGAAATATTTATAACTGCTCCATTAGGACAGCTCTTTATTTTTATTTACTATTAATTGTTATGGGCAGAACATGGAAGAATTAAGAAGGTTCTAGCTGAGACTGAGATTCGCCTTTTACCATCCTGTAAGAATTGGCTGAAGGTTGTCAGTTAACTGAAAATGTTTTGAGGGAATCCTTTCTTACTTGGCATTTTAGGCATCGCTAAAAGCATCATTTGGACTTTCAGGCATCACTTTTAGGGCACCTGGAGAAAGGCAAAGACAGCTCAGGTGTGTCCTTTGGACTCATCCTGCAAAGTTCTGCACTGTATGAGCTAAGCACAGAATGTTTAGTCTCATGCCTCCAAATAAGAAGTCTCTATCCCTCCAGGAAAGGAGGGAGAAAATTGGATTCAAAGGCTCCTAAACTGTCACACTGGAAGTCCTACTGCAAAGGTACTAATCCCAAGTATTGTCCGCAAAATAAACGCTTCAGCTATTTTTAGTTCTTAGCAAATTGTTTGCTCTCTCCCTCACCACAAAGGGCAAACAGAGCTGAATTGGTGCCTTCTCTCTGATTTTTTTTTTTCTTCTTTTAATTTCTGCCTCTTCTGCAGAGAAAGCAAAGTTCCTGGAAGCCAAACATCACAGAGGAGTGTGGAGGGAAAAAGTGGAAATGGGACTCCATGAAATATGGGAAGGAGGAGACTGAGGTATGTGCAGAGCGTTGGTGGGAGGGTTTGATGACACCGGGGTCTTTCAGCTTTTTAGTGTAAAACAAATTAATGTCAGGATTCACTTTGAAAGTAATCATCTCCTAAAGAAGTAATCATCCTTCTGTCTAATGAATGCTGTTTGTTTGGTTCTGCTGGACTTTTTAAGCCAAAGCAAACCTGTGACGTGGCCCATTGTGGGACAGAAGGAAGGGTTTCCTGGAGATGGAAGTAGATACTGCAATTCTGCAGCCCCTTGGTGTCCCTGACAAAATCCCTCTCATGTTCGCATAAAGAAAAGCCAGGAGCCCAAGAGGCAGATTGCTCCAGGTAAAAGGCAGCCAAACTGCCTGCCAAGTAATACAAAATAAATGTTCTGGCTTTAATGGAAGAGTTAGACAGAGCTAGGGGGGTGCTGTGGTGTTAAACCATTCAGGCCAGCTTACTGCAGAGGAAGCAGGACTTGTGGAAACTCCTTCCATTGCACTGGATTTCCTCAGCGTGGTACACTGTCTTTTCACAGGCCCCACACTTGGCTCCTCCTCCCCAGTTGGGCATCTTTGTCGGAAGGGTCAACCTAGGAAATCAAATTACATCAATAAATACAACAGGCAAATATGAATTCTTTTAAATGGAACGGCTTGATTTAAAACAAAATAAATGTTTTTTCCTCCCTCTCCAGTCAGCTGCTACTGCATAGTTGCAATATACTTCATACCTGCGTGGTAGAGAAGTGAGGGTGCTACCCTGGTGCTCTGGGGACAGGGACAGTCCCAATTCCTGTGTTTCTATCTTGTAAAAAACCGATATTCCTTTGCTTAGTATATTGTGATGGTAAATACGTGAAATGATTGTGAGGTGTTTTGGTGAAAAGGTGCTGGGATCACTCAACCCTCTTCTGGAAAAGAGGATCTAGGATTTGTTTTCCATCCAAAAGTCATTTTCTTTCAACCCTGCCCTCTCCTGTACTCCAGCATAGCCTTTCCTGGGTTCCTCATGAAACAGCCACAAGATCACTGTGCTGCACAGCCATTGTAAAGTAATTATGTATGGGCTCGATATATTTCTGAGCCTGAATTTCAGCTTGCTAACCACTGCCAGCTCCTTTCCCAAGGGAAAGCTGCCAACAGTTTCTCTTTTCAAAACATCTCTCTCCGTTTCTCAGCACAGGCTCAGCAAACAGTGTTCCCTTTGCCAGAACAACTGTCCCAGGGGTTGTTTCCTATTCCTGACCCAATGCAGAGCAGTGTCAGTGCCATGGAGCAATAACAGACCTTTTTACACAGCGTGTTCTAAAAGAAACTGTTGGGATTGTAAATAAAGCTTCTTTCTCTTCTGACAGCTCCATGGAGCCAAACTATTTCCTGTCCTACAGTGACAATAACGGGTAGGTTCCTGAGGTGCGGAAGGCGTGGGTTTTTCCTTTGTGAATTGCATTTAAAATCTAAACATCAGAGAACAAAAAGCGCCGTGGGTTCTGTTCCAGTCTCGCTATCCCGGTTAGCCCTGGAGTGCCTTGCCCAAGGTCACACAGCAGGGCAGGAGCCCAGCCCAGGTCTCCTGATGTCAGGCTCAGTGCCCTTCCCTGTGATTGAGCTGTCACACACCTGGAACAAGCCCAGCCCTCAGCCTGCCCTTCTGTTTCCTTGTTTGAGTCATCGTTTCTGGACAGACCGGGACGTCACCTTGTCATCTCCACACCGCATTATCGGCTTGTCCCGGGCCCCTGGCACGGGCCTTCCTCCTCCTTCTTGGAAAACCAGTCACCTTCTTATTATAGTTGCTTTGAAGCCTGCTTGTGCTATTTGTGTTTGATAAAATTCACCAAAAGGTACTTTTGGCTACTGGGAGCATTTTGAAGGCTGAATCAGACCCGTTACCTATGGGCTCGACATTTCTGAGCCTGAATTTCAGCTCGCTGACCATTGCTAGCTCCTTTCCCAAGGGAAAGCTGCCAACGGTTTCTCTCTTCAAAACATCTCTCTGCGTTTCTCAGCACAGGCTCAGCAAACAGTGTTCCCTTTGCCAGAACAACTGTCCCAGGGGTTGTTTCCTATTCCTGAACCAACGGAGAGCAGTGTCAGTGCCATGGAGCAATAACAGACCTTTTTACACAGCGTGTTCTAAAAGAAACTGCTGGGATTGTAAATAAAGCCTTCTTTCTCTTCTGACAGCTCCATGGAGTCCATCTATTTTCGTGTCCTACCATGACAGCTACCTGAGAATTTTCTTCTGTCGTCAGGTGATAGAGAGACGGGAGTTAATCATAGCAGTGATGTAACAGAGCTGGTATTTTCAATTAGTTGTATTTTAGACTAAAATTCTACAGTATATTTACATTGGACTAATATCCTGTGCTTATCATCATCTCAGTGACTTCTGCACTTTAATCTTCTGAACTTCAGAATGAAATGAACTGTGCACCCTGAGGGGAATCCTTTCTGACAGCTAAGACCAAAACTCCTGTAGTTGTATAAAAGAGTTGTGTGTCCAGCAGAAGGAAGGTGCACACACTGAAACAACAGCACTGGAGACATGGCAAAGGGGGCAGGTTTTGCAGTCTGTGTTTGCTAACAGTGCAGACAGCAGCATATCCAAATCTCTCTGCCTTGCCACAGCAGTTATTAGCATATCCTTAACCCTGTGTAATTAGTCACAGTAGTGACTGCTGCCTTCACTAGACAGCGTACCTGTCATCCTCGTGCAAGACCCAATCCCCGCTCCTCTTTGTGAGGCTGAGTTATGCTGAGATGAACACCCTCCCCAGCTCAGCCAGCCCAGCCCTCTGCTGTCACTCAGCAGCAGCATCGTTAATCTCTTCCAGACCCTCCCAGCTCTCCTGGGAGGCTGCTCAGGAGCAGAACTGCTCTGGCAGCTCCAAAATAGTAATGGTGCAGAAAGGAAATGAAAACTCGGCTTTCTTCCAGCTCTGTTTGTCTGTAATGTAACAAGGGAGATGCAAAAAAATTGATGTAGCTGAAATAAGAAACGAAACTAACTGTGCACAGATGAATAGATGATGAATTTGATCTCTCTCACTCAGTGAAGCCTTCTCTGAACAGCACTGTTAAATTGGTTTTTCCATTTCTCTTAAATGTGAGATAAAGGAACAGAAAGGAATCTTTGATGTAGGTAAAATCTTATTCTCGCTCTGCCATTCGATATTTTCTCCTGTTTTTAAAGTACTTTTGTATTGGTGCCATTTTTTCTTTCTCTTATGAAAACAGTTCAAGCAATGCGTCAAACATTTTAAAAGGAGGAAGAGCAACTGTGGATAAAAATCAGTTTTGTGACACTCCCTTGAAAATCGAAATGAGATTTTTGGGTCTGCAGCGCTCCCTCTCAAATCAGGTTTCCAGCAGAATCCCTTCCCTGAGGCAGCACTGACAGCTGCCTGGGAGGAGAGCGGTTTGTACCCCTGGTCTCTGTAAAGCTGCTTCTCTGTTCGCTCTCAAAGGCACACCAAGCCTCCAAGTCCGTGGCAGCAAGGACAGTTGTTGGAAAGTAGCTCAAATTACATCATCAGCTGAAGGGGAAAAAAATAATCTCTGAAAAAGTCCGATAAAGTGTGATAGTGAACCTTGTGCTGTCAAGGGCTGTGGTTAAAGCTCTTAGAAGGACCATTGTTCCTGAGGCTAATTATAGTAACATGACTGGGCATGCATACACATTTTCCATGTTTTTTTTGGCATCACCTGACGGGAAGGTGTAGGAGAAAGAAGAAAGGCATGGCAGAAGTACTCCCGTAAGGATATTGGTGTAAGAACAGCAGTGCATGCCATGATGCCTGTGCTGGCTGCAGGAACAGCTGGGTGAGGCACCAGGGCACATCTGGCTTTGCTCGTCCCTCAGGAGATGAGCGGCCATCCCTGTGCAGCAGGGTTACCAAGAGAAACCTCCCCAGGGGGTGTGGCACTCACAGTTTTGTACTCTAAATTATAACGGTGGGTAAAGCTCCATCCTTTCAATGTGCAAATAGAGGTCTCCCATTTGTCATCAGGAAAAAAAAGATCCAAAGCCTTCCTTCCCATAATTTCATTGGGTGTCAGTGTCTAAATCCCCGTGCAATTCCCTGAACTTTGTTGTCTTAATCTGTTTAACTTTCCACATCTGCTCCTCACATGGTACTTGTTATATCCTGGTGGGAAGTGGAGCAGACTCATCCTAAAGGTAAGAAATGCGTGACACAGAAACTTCTGGGTGCTGGTGTTGGGACGTGTGGGCGCTCAGGGTGCTGTTAAGCTGGAGGAGTGTTCTTGGCCTTGCTCAGTTGCTGCTCAGCAGCTTGTGTCACTCCTCAGAATGCAGCTTCTATATGGAGCAGAGTTTATACAAGGGATGGGCAGCCAAGGATTCGTGCCTCCCCTTATTTAGAGCTTGTATCACTCCTTTGTAGGCTGGGCTCAGGGCAAGGAAGCCTTTGAAGTGTTGGTGTGCTCTGCTCAGGCATGAAAACATTGTGAGCCATCCTCTTTTGGGCTGTTAGTCATACTGCCCAAATCTGGGTGTCACATCCCTGCCACAGAGGGTCTCTCTCTAATCAAAGTGCTATTGATAAGGATATAATTCAAAAATGTATTTTGATCCACTGATCTAAATGGGTGGTGGATGCAGTACGGGCCCGATGAAATGTGGAGGAGTAAAAGGCAGTGCTAATGCCTGACTGTGCTGCAGGTGAAAAAGTAATTAATTAATTGACAAATTGGAATTAATTCTGGTGCTTCCTTGCTAAACACGAGGTTTTCTCCTTCCATGTGCTCATGCATTTGGCAGTGTAGAGCTCAGGTCTTATCTGAACGGAGTGCAGAGTTGTGCATTGTGCGGCTGGCAGGGTTATCTCGGTGCCACATGTGCTGCAGGAGAGCTTGGAAGGGGATAAATTGGTCTTTGTGACCACTGGCAGTAGAAATGCTGAGTGGGGAGTGCTGGGCAGGGTGTGCCTTGCACCTCTCTGCATTTTAGTCCCACCTAAGTTGCTTGGTCTGGACTCAGAGGATAAGAATACTGATTCCTTGATTCCTCACATAACGAACAAGCAATAATAGTATAAAGCTCAAACATGGCTGTCTACACTGGATCAAGGCCACATTTGAAATTCTTTTCCCAGCTGAAGTCTGTGGGAGATGCCAATGCAGGCAGAACTTCACTGTGGTATCTAATCACAGCTCTGCTGTGACCTGTCCTGTGACCACCGTGACTCATTTCACTCTCCTCACTGGTGCTCACCCCAGCAGCACTGGGAGGGTAACAAGATGTGCCTTCCCTTTATATAACAGCACTAAAATGCTGCTGTGGTTTCTCTCTGACACTGGCACTCGCGGGGAGGTTTTATTTTGATGTGTCTGCATTCGAGATGCCACTGCATCTCAAACAGCCTGGAGGTGTTTCTGTCAAAATCCGCCCCCTTGTGAAACGTGCTTCTCCCTCAGCAGGGAGGATTCACAACAGAGGCAACGTTTGTGTTTGAAGACTGAGCTCATGTGATGGAGATGTGATCTTGTTATGCGTTTATAATCATATTTCTGATATTCCAATGCCTTCAGCAGACTGTGGCTGCAGGTAAATTTTATTGGTTAGTGTCATACATTGAGCTTCCACCGTGGGCTCATCATAACCAGCATTTTCCCCTTACATCTGCAGTAAAGCAACACAGAGAGGTCAAGGGATGGGAATTCTAAAATTGGAAGGTAAATACTGATTTTTCACTGACACTGGCCACGCTAAGTCACACACGGCGCTTTGAAACAAAAGATTTTCGCTGACTTGATGTGAAGCGCAGGATGTGCATTGCTGAGAGCTGATAGTGTCCCACACGCTTGCTTTCACCTTTGTTCTTCCACTTTTTCTAGTATTTTCTAGCCACATTTCCTTTGGAACTTCCTTGATGCACACTCTTGCAGAAATGTAAGATTCCATCTCTAAAAAAAACGGCATCCTGACACCAGAACAAGGCGCTTCATCCTGACCTAGGAACCAGCCACACCCCACATCGACGCCCTTGTACACTGCCACTCAGTCCAGCCTGATCCGTGGGGCTGTGGGAGGCTGCATCCTGCTGCACAAATGACCTGTTCCTTTTTCCAGGCCTAATCCTGGGCTATCAGCTTTCACTATTCCTCCCACAAGATCCTTCTCTAAATCCTTATCCCTGCACCGAGTCTTTTAAGTGCCAGGCGAAGCTATTACGGAGTTTGAAATAGCACTGTGATGACTGAGATAAGACAGAATTACACAGTTCTCTGGGATAATTTTACCTTTATGCAGAAAATTTTCCATAGTAGAAAACGTGTATCTATTTATATATTTATTTATTTGTTTGAATTATTGGTTTGGGTTTTTTTTTTTCAGAAGACTTGACCAATCATGCTCTTTTGGAATGCTTGATTGATGGATTTGGGAATAATTCTTTCATCCTGCATTCTTACCTAGCCATTTTCTGTCAAGTCTGCGTAGAATTTTTCTTCTTATTTGATATGAAACCAATTGGTCACTGGAATGAAACATTTTGAAGATTTGGGGGTGGTTGTTTTGGTTTTTTTTTACTTCTAGGATACTATTATGAAAGCACACAGATTTGTACGCCGTGTACACGTGCTTTCTAAAGACTGACTTTGTGCAGAAAAATAATGCTGTGGCTTTGTAACTAAATTTTTAAACATCCTGAAACTTCTGTTATCCAGCCTTGCCTAGTCCAAATGAGTGTCCCCCGTGAGGATCCCCCAGCCCTGCTCTTGCAGCACCAGTAGCTGCTTGCCTGGCTGAGCCAGAAGAATCTCTCTTTCTCCTGTACTCCAAACCTAAAACACTGCCCTGTGGGACTCACATTTCTGTGCTACACCTACATGGTTTTCTTTTTCAGGCGACAAATTGCTCCTGTCATCTGTTAGGAATAAAAAAAATACCCAAACCCTTTATGGCAAAACCCGGGAGGCTCTACTTACCGGAGTCCCTTGGAGTTTCTCCCTCTTTCCCTGGGTCTCAAAGGGTTTGAACGGGAGGGGTTCCTGCTCTCTTTAAATGCAGTGACCACCTCTGTCAGCCCTATAAGCCGGGAGGGGAGGGCAGGGAGAGTTTCAGGGAGCTGAGCAATGCCATTGCTATCACCAAGCTGAAAATAACCTCTGACAAAAGCCTGGCATTTTGTTCCCTTATGTCCCCTTGTGAGTAGGTGGACAACAATGCAGCCCCTCGGATTACACCTAAAGGACATTCCTGGCTGCAGCCTAACGGATCAGAAATAAAGATTAAAGTTTTAGAGTTGCTCTACTGCGTTGCTTAAATGTGAATCATAAAATAACAGTCCTTGAAATGACCATACAGTTATTAATGGTCACTCTGGCACAAATAATTATTAATAATAGTAAGTTAAAACTTGTTTGTAGCACCCCCAGGAAAACAACAGTTTTAAACCGAATGGCATTTCATTCTGCATTTCATGGTTTGAGAGATACAACTGTTTTGTCTTCTAGGATACAGAGAATTATGCTTTTAACTAAAGTCCTTCTTTTTTTGCTGTTTTTAGGCATTAAGGTGGGTACCTTATATGTATAATATTTAGCCCGTGTAATTATTGCAATTATATTTGCCATGCCTGACTGAGCCCCTTGGAAATGTATGAGGCTGCAGACGTGTTAGATGTGGGCAGTAAAGTATGAAGCACTTTTTTACAGGGCTTTATTTTAAGGGCTTTAAAGGTTTAGAAGCTAATTCTCATTTTCTGAACAGATGCCTGCATTTAGCAACTTTGTCCGGGATCGTGGAAGGGCCCATCCCAGGGGTTAAACACCAGAACTCTCAAGCTCAAAGTCTCAACTAGGGGACTTCCATGGGAGCATAAGAAAATTAGATGCCAAATCCATGTCAGACTTCAGCATTTAGGGGTCTGTTAGCTGAGGCTGCAAAGAAAACTCCTAAGAATCTGTAAATCTGTTTGCTGGTGAGTCTGGCACAGATTTTATAACGCAGACACAGGTCCTTACTGTGAAATTGAAGGACAGTTTCTTTCCTGAACAGAGGAGCTGGACTCTTATCTTTTCTTGCTTGTTTTCTCCGCAGATAGTTAATGGAGCTCTTCTATATCAGGTAAAGCCCAGTGCAGAGGGGACAGTGCCGTGTGTGGTGAGGGTTCATGGTTAAGAGAGCAGTCAGGAGGGGTTGGGGCAGGCCCGAGCTCCCTCTTGGAGTATGTGGGAAGTACTGAGAAGCTTCTAAAATCTTTGTGTTTGCACCCTTGGTGACTTTTATTACTTGAGAGGGATGAACCTTCTCTGATGTTCACTCATATTTTATATGTACCTGGATGGATTTCCACCATAAGCAACTGCAGGGAACTCTGCATAGAAAGTTTTTGTCCCAAAACGTAAGTATTTTCCCTTTGGTTTTGGCAGAGGATTTAAGGGAAAAATGCAGGTGAAGAACTTTTAGTTTTTCTGATGTTGAGTGCTGCCTGATTTCTGTGCTGCTGTGCCTCTGTAAGGACTGTTGAAAGGCTCTCTACAGCTCCAAGGAACAGTAGGATCTACACAGGTTAGTTGGGATTACCTACAATTCCGGGTCAGCTGTGCTTAGCAGGACTCGGGATTGGGAAAAAAAAA
>WBMY01010634.1:153487-165972 GCA_013397315.1 Donacobius atricapilla | reverse complement strand
AAAAAAAAAAAAAAAAAGGCTTGAGATATGCAACTGGAGTTGCAGATGCACAAACCGCAGTGAGAATGTGGAGTTTTCTATAAATCAATGGATTAAAAACCCCTGCCCCAAGGACTCAAAAGCCAAGCCAGCCTGGGGATCAGAGGGGCTGCCCCAGGGCACATTCCAGGGCAGGTGGGAAGAGGAGGGAGCGGGGCTGTCACAGACAAACAGCTCTGCTGGGCCATGACACCCTCGGAGCCGAGGCAGCAGCAGCGTTCCAGCCTGCAAGAAAAGGGCTCGTGGGAAAGAACTGCAGGGTGTCAGGGGCCAGGGGACACCGCACAGCAAGTCAGAATATCTGCTCAGCTTCCCTAAACCTGTGTGAGACCATTGCACCAAGCCTCACTGCTGTAGTTTTCTTACTCTGGCAGCTGTGGTGCTCTAAAATGAACGGGCTGTAGTTTGTTTCCACTGAGTAATGCAAGCTGCTAAAACCTTTGCCTTCATATTCCGGATTGAAATGGAGAGCAGGTGGAAGGAAGATCAGTTATTGCTTTGGAAAAATCTACTCAGTGCTCTAGTGGGAATTCTTCCCTCTCCCAGCTTTTTTTCTTCTTTCTCCTCATTAAGAAATATGTCAATAGTGATCTTATTCTGTCAGGTGTATTTTATATTAGAACTTTGCACTATTAAAAAGCAGATGACTTTGTTTAACTGTGCTAGCTGCTTTAATTGTATTTTTTTAATCCTGAATCTTGGGCTTTGCTACTGTTTCTCCTATCCCAGATTGGGATTGCACCTGGGAAGGCAGATACCCTGTACTTTTATTTAATTTGTTAGCTATTCCTTGTTACCTGAGTCTTCATCTTTCTTCCTTCAGTGTTTCTATGAGACACTGCTGCCTGTATTTAAATTCAAGTGGTTTCACTGAACCTGTTTGAAATTTCTGTGACATTTGGACACACACTCCTGAATGCCCCAGGGTGGTATCTTACTTCCCAACTGTCTTGTCCTAACTGGTTTTTAGGAGTTGTAATATCTACTGATAAGAGTTGAGAAGTTACATTGAGTTACTTAATTCACTTTTTCACAAAATCCCATTTTTCCCCCTTCCTGCAGAACACAGCAACCCCTTCCTGACAAAAAAAAAGAATGAAGGGATGCCAGTGAATATGCAATGTATAATTTAGGTAATCTAATCTGATCAAACAGAAAAAGTCAGTTCAGAGTTTTCTGTAAGTTTAATCTGAACAAATCGATTTAAAAATACAGTATAAATAATTCTTAACTTATATAAAAATTGATTAAGAAAATTTGGGGGTTTTTTCGGTGCTTCTTACTAACTTTACAGAAGAGCATTATTAAACACAGAAGTGAAACGTTTTAACTATGGCCTTTTTGCTAAGACATAAAATATTTACACGCTCACAGCACTTTTTTTTTTTGGTGCAAAATATGTACTGACTGATAGACTGTACCTCTCTGTACAAAGACAATTTCAGCTTACTTTGCATAGAAGAAATCAACACACACTCACAAAAAAAAAAAACCCACTAGATACATAACTTTGTTATTAAAATACTTCAGGTAAGCCTTTTGGAAAAACTCATTAGGCATTAACTCTCTCCTTAAGAGTCAGTTTTATTTTCTAAAGCATCAATTAAGGCTATTCCAGCATTGAGGTCTTGGCAAACCATGTCCAAACCATTGTCCATCACACAATGCCGGACGTGTGCAGTGTGCTACCAGGAATCTTGCCTGCTAACACAGTCAGCAATTCCCTATCCCAAAATTAGTCTTCTGAAACTTCAAGTTTTCGTTGAGGAATATATAGAGTTCCTTGAGAGGGCCTCTGGGTACCATCTGAGTTTGCAGGTTGTGAAGGTTCTGTGTTTGGCCCGCCTGGTGTGCGGAAAAAGTTTTCTGTAACTGCCTGAGGCTCCTGAGGTTCCTTTGGAGCAGAAGGCTGAAGAGAGAAGAGAAAGCTACTTTCATTTATGGGGCAATAAAAAGTAAATTCTACTTCTAAGTTTCTGCAGGATGTTAGCAAACGCTTTTCTTTTTTTGCCTGAAATTTAAAAACTTTTTACTGAGAAGAATATACCTGCATTCTTTAATATATATATAAACACATAAAAACAAGGTTTCTCTAATTCCCTTCTTTTTTAACACTAACAGATAGTAGGCAATACACTAAAATACACAGAGAAACTTCCTGTGGGGAAAAGGCATTTAAAATCCTGTACAGTCCTACCCTATTAAAAGAAAAGCTATAATTAAACACAAGAAGCAGAGGGTAGGTTAGGGAAGTAACAAGAAGGAAAGATAAAGTAACAAAGGGACAGTTTGTTAATAAGCACAGTCTCAGATCTATGTAAAATCCTCCCTCTAAAACAGCGGTCTCTTCCCATCTTGTCATCTTCCAGCTGGCTCCACTTCCACCACAAATAAGTCACTTATCTTCCTTGCTAACCTCTCATTTCTACTGTACTTAGGCTGGGCCTTCGCTGCTAGCTCTTTTTGGGCAGTGCTGATTTCTAAAGATCAAAAAGAAACGTTTATTTATAAATGTTACCTGCTGTAAGGGAATGAATGACTGCACCTCACTTTCCCACTCAACCCACCACGCTGGAGGTGCAAATTTCTTTTCACTCACCTTCCCTTCTTGCACGTTGGTGCTCCCTGAGCTATGGTTGATATTTTCTGGCTGGGAAGAGACTGGCACGTGCTGAAGAACAGGATTGGCAGCCACTTGCACGCCAGCAGGGATCAGCCCTATGTGTTGCAGCATAAAGTTCAGAGCTGAGGAGCTTGGGTTTGGGGCAGAGCTGGCGCTGCTCGAGTTCAGGCAGGAGTTGCTCAGTACAGGTGCAGCAGCTATGGAATTTGGGGACAGCATTATGTTCAAGGGCGTTATGTGGAAAGCAGGAATATTGACTGTTTTCACTTCGGAGGCTGGCATTGGGATGACACCTGGAACAGAAACATCAGGTGTTGGGAGGAATTAGGAGAAAGCGGGGCTGGCCCCTTGAGGCAGCCGCCGTGCCTGCGTCCCTGGACACTCACCAGCGATGGGAGAGCTGTAGGCTGCGTGCTGCACAGAGCACACCCCAGCCTTCTCTTTACTGGAGCACTCCGCCTTGTTGCCGTGGGTGCAGTGAGTCAGAGGAATCAGATATCCAGACGGGAAAAAAGTCTGGGAAAGAAAGAGGCAGCACACCTTGAGCCCAAACGCGTCATAAACAAACTCCAAATGTTTCCTCCAAAGCTGCAACCCTCCCTCGCCTTGTTCTTATTCTCTGTGCCCCACGTCCCCAAGGATGCCATATCCCACGCCTGTACTGCTTTCTGTCTGAAACACAACAGACTCAAGGACACGCTCTTTCAATTCAAACCACACACAAGTCAGCCGGCTCCATTTCCAGTTGATACTCTTGGTGGGGAACTGGAAATCCACCTGGGATTAACACAGTGCAATTTGACCAGATGGAAAAGAAACCCTGATACCGAATACTATTTTTTCCAGAAGAAACATCCTGGACCCAGTAAATCGTCGCATCACCTCATTCTTGGATTGTGTTTTTCATAAAACAAAGATTTGGAAGACAAAACTTCTGCGTTTACACATTCCATTTCTGTCAAAAGAACTGTTCTTTATTCAGGTTCTCCACAGAAATCAGTCTTAACTGCAGAATACTGAATTTTACTGAGGATGAGGGTTTCATGTGATTGTTTCAAAGTATTTGACAGCAAGCAGATGCAAACAAAGGACTGGGGATCTCAACACTGCCCTCAGCTCCTTAGGGTGACCTTCATCCCAATGGAAGCCTGAAACAGAAACCCTACATTCCTACAAAATCAGGTTTCAAGGCACACTAAAATTAATTCAACCACAGACAACCTATGTAGGTGTAAGTTCATTATAGTTTGGTTTCTTTTACAAAGACTCCAAGCAGTGTTTTCCCAGGGAATGGCAAGACAAATCTTACCTCAGGAGCAGGAATGGCAAATGCCACAGGTATGTCTTGTTTTGTTTTGATTTTATCTTCTTCTTCTGGAATATTTTCCTTTGTACATTGGTCACAGCAACTTGCCATGTTTTGATCTACTGTTTTGGTTTCATTCTGTCTCTCTTCCTGGACATTGTCCATCTCATGATTAGTTCGTGAGCTATTGGAAGGTGGTTTTTCATTCTTAGTGGAGTCTCCCTTTGAAAAAAAGTACATACAGAAAGAAAGGCAGGTGGTGTAAGGCTTAACAATCCCAGTTAGAGCCCTACAATGACATTTGTACATTCTTAAAAATTGGAAAGCAAGCTTTTTACTTCCTCCTCATTCCCAAATCTGTGCTATAAAAATTTCTGGTCACTAAGATAGCCAGGCCCACGTTATCACCTCTTGTTTCTTCCCAGCCAGTGGATGTTGGATTGCATGTGCTGTTATAACACACCCATAACATATGCCCACTGTTTTGGCAAGCCAAATTTACAGCAGATTTATAATTTACAGAGATGCTAAAACAATCAGCAACTGAGGAGTAGAAAGCAATTCAGCCCCAACCTCTCCATATACACCAAGTTTATCTGAACCTCTTATTCTCTTCATGTGCTGTTCTGTTCTGCCTACAACAACCCAACATGGGGTGGAAATATTTAGAAGGTATCAGGATTTCGGGATGTTCCCTGTCCAGTGACTTGGATACATCCCCTTTCCCTCCTAACACCTATAAAGCCAAGAATGGATGCCAGCAAGTTTACAGAATCCTGGAATTCAAGGGACCTTGAAAGATCACCGGCTTCTAGCTTTGCTCTCAACCTGGCCTGCTCCAGAATCATGTATAAATAGGTGAGTTTTCAGTCTGTTTTGTGAGTTGTGTTATTTTCCCTACACTTTGTCTTCTTAGAGCCAAACCCCAGCCCCTCCAACATCAGCAGGCACAGCAAATGAGCACCATCTCTTCAAGCCTGATGGTATTTAAAACGCCTCCACTCTGAAAAATGAGTAGGTGGCAACCTCACTAAGCGATAAAATGGCATTTTAAAACTAATTTAACTTACCAAAGAAGTATCAAGGCTTTCCTCATCACTTTTACGCCTTTTAATTAAATTATTCTCTGGTAATGCTTGTGATCTTTTAAGGCACCGCTGAGATGAAGTTTTTGATTTCGTTTCAGGTCTTTCTTCAGCTGCCAAGGATTTTGCAGGCTCATCAGCACCTCTCAGAGTGTCCCCTTCCTCAGTGCTTATTTTATTTAATCCTTTTGAGTTATTACTCCTAATTCCAGTTACGTTAGCACAGGGCAGAGGCTGCAACATGAAGCCTGGGCTGTAGGTTGTCACGGTGTGGGCTTGGGAAGGGTGCAGACAGATCGCATACGAGACCGCGGACTGAGGGTGAGGTAGGATGAGTGGTGACACGGAGCTGTGGCTGGCAGGGCACACCCCGAGGGGCTGGCTCAGAGCTGCCTGCTGAGAGGCTTCAGCCTTGGGGACAGCCTCGCATTTCACTTGCATCTCTTCTGCTGCCCTTCAGCAAAAACAGACAAACAAACAAAAGAAAAGCCCAAGCGTGTTTTAATCCCTGCGTGCAGAAATGAACGTCCTGACAAATTATCTTCTGTAACACAAAGACTTAACATGAACTTGTACTTCCCAATCCACTAAAGAGAAATGAAAAACCAGCCTGCAGTGCTCAGGGTCACTGTTTTTTGCAGGCTATTGCCCCAGTCAAACTGAGCATAACTTTAACTTGTTCTCACCTTTAAACTTGTGCACACTTACTTGGATTGTCCCTCCAGCTGATGTTTGGTGACTGCTGGAAACTGAGCTATTGTATTTGGGAAAACTGGTAAACTCTGGTAAGTACCTAGTTGGAGGAGAGGAACAAATCAAAACGGTGTGTACATCAAATTCAGAAGTTCAAATTCAACTTGAACTTGAGGAGACTGCATTATGTCATGTAACATATACATTTGATGAGACAACTTATCCTCAAACTCAGCCCAGATTTGATTTGATCAGCTGGATGTCAGCTTACATCAAACAAATTTTAAAGGCCCCAGAGAGGAACCTAGCCAGAACATGAACCTTGACAGGTAATTTTCTGGCCGTTTTGTGGAATACAGAACTGCTCAGACAGCATGATCCAAAGCAGGGTTTCTACAACAAAGCAGGATCACAGAAGATCCAATATTCAGAGATTCTAGACAAACAGAAAGTTTGTAGCCATTTCTATGTTTTTGAGAGTTCTTAAGATGTATTTTTTGAAAGGAGGCACCACCCACACATCTGCACGTCCCGTGAGAAGAGGGCAAGCCCAAATATTTAATGCAAAACTACATCTGACTTAAAACCAAAGAGAAATAAGTTTCTAAAAGAAAAGTTAGGAAAAGATACGTACTGGCACTTATTTTAACTGGGCTGGTTGGAGCAGACTGGATCTTCCTTCTGTCATTCTCTATGCTCTTAACTAATTTTATTAGAGATGAATGCCGAGTGAAGTTTTGCTTTCCTTTTGAAGGAAAAAGGGCTTTTGAGCATTGCTCTTTGGAAGGGATGGATTCTGAAATAGGTGGGGCACAGGTTGTAGAAGTTGCTTCAAGTTTTGTGTCTGAAAAACAGAAAAAAAAAATACATATCATATTAATTAAAAGCAATCATTTGAGCCTGGCTTATAATTCTGGAAGTACCAGCAGCAGCAAACATGGAAATTTAAGAATCTCAACAGGTGAACATCCACTGTGTGCAAATAAATACTGGTTGCTGTGCTGTTAAGGGCAGTGATGTGACTAGTAAAAGATTTTCTGCTTAGTTATTCTGTCTTTTGGTCAAAAAATTCTAGTAGAGAAAACGAAAGAACAATCAAAATCATCAGCAGAACGAAAGGAAATGACACATACACCTACCCTGAGTATTTGGCAAGACCTCAGGTCCTGTCCACTTGAATGCTGGTTTTCTACCTCTCTCCTCTGTAACGTGAACTTTTTTGATAAGCTTAAGGCTGCTGAGAACATTTGCTATGTCATAAAGTCTTCTAATTTTGGCTGAAATAAAAGAAATAAATGAAAAGTATAGCAACTGCAATTAACAAGTCAGCATGTGTCAGATTAAAAAATGTTGTAACACCCTTTAAGCAGCTAAAAGGGAAAAGCTTTTAAAAAAATTATAAGAACAATTTTGTGGAACAGGTATTTATACAAAGAAATAACATTGTGATACAAAGTTTACATGTAAAATAGAATGACAGATACAGAGCTAGAAGACACTGCGAAGTTTATTATGCTAAATATAGAAAAAAGAACGTTTTCAAAACAAGTTAATTTCTGTGCAATGATCAAACCTACACAAATCCCCCAGCAAATATAAGCAGATTAAAAGGCAGGCACACAGATGCAATGGCAAACGTGGGAACTGGAGGGAAGAGAGACACCAAAATCCAACAGGATAATCATCCTGCATGTCCAGGTTGAGTTATTAGAGAAAAGTTTCAGGTAGAAGTCGAACTACAAGTGAGTTCTAGAGCAAGCTGAACGTGCTTAGGTCATGGAATTGTTTTGGCTTCCTAACCAAGAACGTGGTAAAACGTGGGATTGAGACTCGAAATACAGGTAGACAGAGGGAACGCCCTGAAAATGCTTTTATTGTGAGACAGGCTCTTCTTATGGAAGAATAAAAGCAAGGAAAGAGCCCTGCTGAGTGGCCACCCACCCTCTCTACGTTGCTGTGAGGCAGTGGGAAGGAAATCGTGAACTGAAACCAGCAAGGATCAGTATTTGCATCGACACAATTCCACAAAAAACAAACAAGCCAAAAATAACCCAAGCAAGCAAAGGACTCTGAGAATCAAGGAGGAGTCTAATTTTCAATGAAGCCCACAACTATCCCTCAAAAGCAGCACATTTTTAAGTATTATATATCTACTGAGCTAGACCTAGAAATACCATTTCATTTGAATGGAGAGCAAGAGGAGGAAGCGCACAGGGAACTGAGAGAAGGGTAGAAGAATGAAGAAATAATTGGCAGTTAGAGCACAGGGTTTCACTTCCTCTGAAGTTGGTCACAGGACATTTACAGAATTTCTTTAGATTTCTACCAAGTTAGTTATGTGGCCAGAACACAGATTTTGCCTGATTCTGGGGCATCTTTGGTGAAATGCTGCTGAAAACTTTGACAGGCTGCTTGAGGAAAGCTAAATTGTTACCAAGTTGGAGCCTTGCGACATTACAACGGGAGGGAGGATTCAATGGACTTCTCCTCTCAGGTGGGCATTATGTATCAACGACTACACAAACATTACAAACTGCAGAAGGTGTTCAGTGAGCTTTTGGAGGCTCAAATAAATACTTGAGGCATGAAAAATAAGACAGTATTTTTCATTATATGAAGCAGTACTGGGGTAATTCATTTAGCTTCCACCTGCTGTTATACTTACTTTTAAACTTGCTTTTATCTAAGTCCTCTAACTGATCTTCTCCAATCAGGATTTTAGCAGCAACTTCAAGGCTCACTATTTGAGGTGTTGATACAAGAAACAGCATCACAAATTTCTGACTCATCACTCGTAAGGACTTGTATTTCCTGCCATTCACTGATGCTGCAGCAGACAGGAGAAAGGATTAAAGTATTCAGCGACACACCAGCTACAAAGAGAAAACACTGAAGAAATTTGTCAGTAATAATAATTTTAAGAATAACACAGAGACTAGGCAGGGCCAATGCTGCTTCCTGAATCATGTTTCTACATGACAAGAAACAGAAGATTGGTGGATACCAACTCTAACTACAAAGAAGAGAGGGTGATGTATCCCACACACACATTTCCCATTGTCTGACAGCTTGTACTCTTAAACATGCTTAACCTTTAATTAAAATTCTTTCCAGGAATCAATACTAAATTAATACAACAGACTGAGTAATTTATGCTTCAAGTTTCTATAACATTTAGTAGTAACTTCTGGTTTCTATAACAATTCAGTGGTAATGGCAATTGGATTATTGATAGTTTCACCTGATGTGGAAACTAATCACAAGAAATGAATGAATAAAGCAAGTGATAAGAGTGCAGAGCATTTTTTCTCACCACAAACAGTTTTGGTGCCTTTGGAGAAGCACCATCTCAGAAAAAAAAATACTAATAAATGGGTTTTTTCCAAGTTTATAGAAATTTATCACTTTAAGTACATATTATTCTTGGCATTATAGAGAATTATTACCAGCACGAAATTCCACTCCTGGGAGCTCGACAAAAGACATTTCTGACTGCTCACTTGAGCCAAAAGAACTTGCCATTTCTTCATTTCTTCCACCGTCAGGATCGAATTCGTGCTCGTACTCTCTCTTCTTGATCATCTGGATTTGCTGTATGTATTTGTTGTCTTCCCCCACCTTCCTGAGGGCCTGCAGGGTCTGGGGGAGGTTGTGGCGCCCGTGCCAGACGTATCTGTTCCTGGCCAGGCGGCTCACCATGTGCAGGCTCTCCAGCACGTTCACAATGTCGTAGATGCGCCTGCGCTCCACGTCTGCCGAGGGAAAGGCGCGGCACAAATTACCTGCGGCACACGGCTCCCGTCCTTCCTCCTAACACACCTCTAAATCCTCCCTGCCCGTTCTGGGTCACCAGCTGGAAATAGCCCTCACGTGTAAGCCCTGGTTGTTCAGCCTGAGAGGTTTTGATTTCTAAAACTCAGCTCTCACGGAATTTTCTGTAAATAACAGAGAGATGTTTTTGCTAACTCGATCTCGTTTTTCATTCCTCTTTGGAGGTGGAGACCATTTGCTGTCTCTCTGTGTTGGCCAGTGTGATTGAATGGGTGTTACTGCTAACACCAAGCAGTTCAGCTCTAGCAACCTAGTATATAAAGAGGTCAAATTGTTCATAAACTCAGTTTCAGCCTTCTGACAAACTCTGGAGTCGTGTGCTCTGATTTCGTGTCCAACAGTGACACTCACAGGTCTTGCCAGCGAGGAAAACAAATCTTGCTTCATCTATGAAAGGACTTTGCTATTTCAGAGTTATACTTGGCTTTCAGCACTGCTTAAGAAATAAAACTTACTGTTGCCAGAAAAGCCATTACGTGGGTTTCTGTCACGGTAGGACAAGAAATAGATGGACTCCATGGAGCTGTCAGCAGATAAAGAAGGCTTTATTTACAATCCCAACAGTTTCTTTTAGAACACGCTGTGTAAAAAGGTCTATTATTGCTCCATGGCACTGACACTGCTCTCCATTGGGTCAGGAATAGGAAACAACCCCTGGGACAGTTGTTCTGGCAAAGGGAACACTGTTTGCTGAGCCTGTGCTGAGAAACGCAGAGAGATGTTTTGGAAAGAGAAACTGTTGGCAGCTTTCCCTTGGGAAAGGAGCTGGCAGTGGTTAGCAAGCTGAAATTCTCCTGGGCTCAGAAATATCAAGCCCACATGTTTCAATCCAGCTTTAGAAAAAACAGAGCATTTTTAATTATTCACTGCATTGATTTTAGACTGTGTCCTTAAGTAACCTTGGAAATTCATGGGAGGAAACTGTTTGATAACGTCTTTTGACATGTTATTTTATTAGCACACTCTTCTCATCTGTCTGATAAACTCTTGGTCTTGACCAGACATTTCCTAAAAGATATGTCCTTTTGTACAAAGTATAAAAAAAGGTAAATCAAACAGCTTGCAAATTTTTATAACCGTTATCCATATATAAGCTATAGAATACTGTAACTCCATAACCTTTTGATTTAAAAAAGCTTCAGCTTGATGTTAGAAATGTGAACTCCGCAGAAATCATTGGTGCAACAAAAAAAAAAAGGCGATATAAAATGAGAAAGTTAAGTTATCATCAAGAACAGAAAGCAGTTTCTTGCTTTGATGTCATGATCGGACAGGAAGCTGCAGGCTCAGTTCGAGAAACGCGAGTTCCTGCTGCAAAAACCTAACCACTAAACTTAGGTATCATCTCTGAATCCAAAAAATGCAACTGGTTATCTGTGGTATCAGCAATAATTTAGGTGTTCAATATGAAACAGAATTCAGAGTTCCTCAGTTCAGTTCACCGAGGAAACATCAGCATTTTAAAAGAATTGCTTGAGGAGTTAGGAGTTTAAATAAATTTGAGGAGAGAGTAAGCATGCAAAATTGTACAGAGCAAAACTGTGCTAGCAGAAATGGCAGGTTATTGGCAAATTTGCATGAAGAAATATTGAACAGGATGAACACCAACTTACGTAGCTCTTCAGTGACTTCATCCAGGCAAATGTAACTTTTCTGTGAAGGGCTGGGGTAATCAGGATACCGAGCTAAGAATTTATGACACAGTAACCCGAGACTTTTCTCTTTGCGACTTGGCTGAGATTTTTCATACTCATCCCCCAATAAGCGCTCCTACGTGGGAACAAGGAAAAGAGGTTGTGAGGATTTTGACAAATATGTAAGCACAGATATTTAACCGCTTCGTAGTGAGCACTGTCAAAGGGCCAGCGTTCTTCCTTTGTCCTCAGCAGCTGTGAAATAAAACCAGAGCATTACCTATTGCACGTAGCTAGTCAATATCCTCACTGGTAAATGCTCCAAAATCAAAACTTAAAAAATAAGATGTGCTGTATCAACATATAATTTTTATAAACAGCCTTCATCTGACTTTAAAAAAAAAGAAAAAAAAATACAGACAACTTTACAACATACCTGCAAACAGTGTTTTGTCTGTAGGACTTCACTTGAACTGTCTGACAGTTGCCTTCTCTGTTCTCTGCTCCTAATCTCAGGGCTGGCTGCACTAATCAGCATTTTCAGGTTGGAAGTAGGTGTCCATGGATCTGCTGGAGGGGTGTCCTTCGGTTTTGGGGGTGTGGTTAGAGGTTGGCAGTCAGGCTGTCTCTCTGTCAGCACCAACTGCGAGGTAGCCGCTTGTTTCAAAGGGGTTCTCAGTACATTTTTGCATGGCTCAGAATGCTCATTTTCCTACGTGTCAAGAAAAACAACAACGGTGATATCAAAACCCAGCTGCACCATGATCCATTTACCAATAACAGCGAGAGGGGGGATAGAGCTCCATTGCATTTTTTGGGGAGCACCAAGTCAAGGGTTCCAACCCGTGAGCCCCTTCCCTGAAACCATTTCTGTGCCTGTAGCTTAAGGCTCGGGTCCCGTGGCATTTATTCCTCGGGTAATTTCCCTTTTCCTTCCTCGGAGGCAAACACAGTCAGAACATACATTAATGCATAGCAGAGAGCTATAAGTAATGGCTGAACCGTGTCGTGACCCGGGAGCGGGTGCGACGTCGCTTATGAATCCTTGTTGGGCTCAACAGCCTCCATGTCAGGGAACTCTTATCTTCTATCACATAACGCCGGTTTGTAGGCGATCAGCCCGGTATTTAGTAGTCACAGAAGTCGGCTAACAAGGTATGAAGTTTTAAAAGGTGTTAACTTTGACGAAGTTCGGAGAGGAGCATGGGGTGGATGTGATGGCGGGGCTGGCCGAGGAAGATGATGAGAGGATGGAGAGGGCCGAGAGGAGGGAA
>WBMY01010634.1:138675-152625 GCA_013397315.1 Donacobius atricapilla | reverse complement strand
CGGGGTCGAGCTCGGGGGGTGCCCGCGGCCGCCGGGCGCGCCGCGTTAGAAACACACCAACACACCGCGCACACCGCGTTAAAAACACGCTTCGCATTTAAAGCAAGGCTCACTTTGCGTTTAAACACGGCGCACTTGGCGTTTAAAGCGCCCCGCGCTCGGCGTCCGTGCGCCGGGCCGGGCCCTGCCGCCGGCTGGAGCGGCGCCCCCCTCTCAGCACACAAAAAGTGGGATTAAAGGCGAGCGGCGGAGCCGGAGGGGCTCGCAGCTGGACGGGAACACCCTGGCCAAGCGGGGTTAGTGTGTCCCAGCAGAGAGAGAAGGGTGCCAGCCCTCTGGTGCCGCTTATCTCCCGATCGCAGAACCAAAAAGACCTCTGAGATCAGCGAGCTCAAATTATGACCGACTACATGGCACGTCCAGTCCTTCCTTAAACACCTTCAGGGACAGTGAGCGACTCCACCACCGCTCTGGGCAGCCCATTCCGATGTCCGGTCACCCTTCCTGTGAAGAAATCCCTCCTAATGTCCAACCAAAAAAAATCCCTGTCGCGCCTAAAGGCATCTCGTCCTGTCCCCTGTTCCCCGGGAGCAGAGCCCACCCTGCCGCGCCCTCCTGTCAGGGCGTTCTGGAGAGGGCAAGGTTGTCCCTGACCCCATCGCAGAGGTTACCAAACTTCTGTCTGGGGTTTAAACCCACCGGGCCTCGGCTGGTTTTTATACTGGAGCGGGGATTTCCAAACCTTTCAATGTAACTCCGTAATTTCTTCTGGAAAGGAAGGCTGAAAGCTTGTAAACTCAAATGAAAACGGTGACCCCAAAGCGACCTTCACTCCTCGCTGTCACCAGCCATGTAGCAGCCAAGGGTTATTCTCTTGCAGTACCTACGTGCCGCGCCTTAAAAAGTGGGATTTGGGCGGACATTTGTTCCTTTTCCTCGTCTGTGCTTTGATACAATTACCGTGTATTGGTTCTTTCCATAAAAGGTGAACTGGAAGGTATGATTGTTGTAACTCAGAGCTGGGGCGCGACTCGCAAGAAGTACAAATAAAATACTAAAAAAAAAAGAAAAAAAGAAAAAAAAAAGTGTTTTTTTTCTTTACCCCCACAACGCCAGGCATGACTACATGGAATGCACATGGAATTTGAATTACTTAGATGAGGAGCACTCACGTGTTTCAAAAATCAAACCGGGGGGAAAAAAAATCAGGCTTTTGCATTCAAGCTGTCATTTGAATGTTTATTTAATTTACGTTGAGCCTTGAAAATTACCTTTATCACCTAATCAAGAAGCCATTATCTCTGTTCAAACAGCTCACTCTTGTGACCTTTGTTCAGGGGACTTCTTTCCTAGTCTCCAGGTTAGCCTTACAAGCTGCCCATTACGACAGTATCAGACATTTTAAAGTAAAGGTTAAAAGACTTTCCAAGGCTATTACATCCACTGAAATAATTATGCTGTTAATAACTTTTGTGCCTCTTTTACCGCGCTCTTACCTCGCTAGTGCCTTTGCATTTCTGAGATGATGGAGCGGTAAAGGGCGTTCTCACTTGCAGCCAGCCATCTAAACTGTTTGTATTTCCCTCTGCTCTTGCTTGTCTTGCATGAGAAACTGCAAGTACCTTCTCTGCCAGGTACCTCTTAAAGGAAAAAGAACAAAGATTAAAATTTTTATGTCCCTGACATGGCAACTGAAGGCACCAGCAGCGAGTTAATAATGGGTCCTTTAATGTATAACCTTGAGGCCTTTTGTGGGGTGGTCCTTGTGGGGGATGTTTGCTGTTTCCAAGTGTTGTGCTGAATCAAGACACCACCTGATGCCAGAAATCAGAGTTGGAGAGTGGTAGCTGATTTTATCTTTGCTGCTTCGGCTAAAGAGTTACTCGTAGCATCATCATGTGGATTAAAGAGAATGTGTGACATATCCTAGTGGTTTGGGTCAAATCAAATCACTGATAAAGTGGTAAATAAGCAAAGAATTTGTGAAACTAAGTGCTTCCAGTGCCTCTAGTCTAGTTAAGCATCCCTCCTCATCTGCCTGCAAAAGGATCCTCTTCCAGAAACAGCTTTAGCAATGCACTAATCTAGTTTGCTCTGCATGCACTGCCCGAATTGTATTTCTTGTATGAACACATGTCGTCAATAATGGATTTGTTTCAGGGTGATCACAAGGCAGCCAAGTTCAGCATCTTGTGCTGGTGTGCTTCCTAGATGTGGTGCTGCAATTCTGTCAAGAGGAATTGTAATTGATGGCTCACATAAAGAGGAAATACACATCGAATTTTACTGGAGCAATTCGGTAATGCCATGTAAAAGACCACTTACAAAATGCCCAGGTGGAATCTTCATCCTCGGGGTTACTCAAAACCTCTCTGGATGAGGTGCTGAGCAAGGGGTTTTAGCGATCACATTTTTAAGAATACTCTGTTGTAAAGTTCCGGTTTAAAAAACAAATTAAAAATCGCTGATAGTATAGTATGTGAATTGAAAAGATTTTGTGATCTCTACAACCTTCAGAACGCTGAACCTACAGTAGGTTTGTGCCCTGCTGTTGGAGTGCTCAGACTATTTCAGGCTGCTTTCCTCAAGGAGCTACTCTGTTATTCCTCTTTCGAGGGCTGGAATTGTGAATTTGAACCTGGTAGGTGCCAGCAGGAGGTTTGCAGGGAAGTGCCTTGAGTTCAGTTCCAGTTCCACTGTTGAAACACTGCTTGTGGGAATCCTGGCAAGTGACGCTGTTTATTGCATCTGTCTCTTTCAAGTGTCATGTTCTCTGGTACTGTTTCTTTTATTAAAGTTAATTTTGAAAGGCATTTGATACCTTTCATTTATTATACCTGAATTTTGATGTCTGATGGGTTTCAGGGAGAAACAGCAGCCTCCTGCAGGTATGTACTTCCAGACAAGAAGTTCGTGATATAAGCAGGCCCGCAAATACCTCAGCAATCTCTCAGTAGGTTGGGTTAAATATTTGATCTATTTTTAAGTATAAATAATGAAATTTTTGCCTGCAATAAAAATGAAAAGAAGGCAGAGTAGTTTCAGGAGTACAAGGTAGTAGTCAGAAACCAGAGTGTTTCCTTATTCACATGCTGCTGTAATGTTAATCTCTCCAGTCGCTTCAAAACTGTGACAAAATCTGGATTATAACATTTGTCCTTTTCTTGTCCTTGTCTTCGTTGTGGGCTGTGATGTAACAAAAATATATCTTAATTTTTGGGCTATGAATAAAGTTTTGCCGAGCGTGCAGATCACTTCAGGCCGCGGTATAAGCACTTGGGTTCACTAGAGGTCACACTTCTTTCCCTGCTCCCTGTCTGCCGGACAGACTGCTGCTCCTCCCAGAGATGCTGTGCTTCCGTCACCTTATTCACCCAGCAAGATGACATCTGTAATTCTGTGCAGGGTAGAGCAGCACTAAGTGGCTTTTAAATGATTTACCAANCACAAACAAAAAAAGCCACAAACCTCTTAAAGATTAGACAGGGAAATGATGGCAAATAAATGACACGTGGCAGACTGAAAATACAGTGTTTAAAAGCGATCTCATGGATTTTTGTCAGACGAGATCTCCACAGGCAGCAGAGTGCTGTCGCAGAATCCTAAAATGCTTTGGTTTGGAAGGAACCTTAAAGCTCATCCAGTTCCACCCTCCTGCCATAGGCAGGGACATTTTCCAGCTTGCTCCATGCCCCCTCCAACTTGCCCTGGGGCACCTCCATGGATGGGGCATCCGCAGCTTGGACGGGCAGTCAGATCAGCCCCACAGCAGCCAGGCCCAGCCACAGCCGCACGCAGGCACCCCAAGGAGTCCCTGCTGCCACGGGCCAGCCTGGGCACTGCTGTGCTGGCAGGGAAAAGCCATGGGGGAGGAATAATGGGCAGCCCCAAATCGGGCTGCAGGAGCCGCGCTCAGGGCAGGGTGCTGCGGGCTCGACATTTCTGAGCCTGAATTTCAGCTCGCTGACCATTGCTGGCTCCTTTCCCAAGGGAAAGCTGCCAACAGTTTCTCTTTTCAAAACATCTCTCTGCGTTTCTCAGCACAGGTTCAGCAAACAGTGTTCCCTTTGCCAGAACAACTGTCCCAGGGGTTGTTTCCTATTCCTGAACCAATGGAGAGCAGTGTCAGTGCCATGGAGCAATAATAGACCTTTTTACACAGCGTGTTCTAAAAGAAACTGCTGGGATTGTAAATAAAGCTTCTTTCTCTCCTGACAGCTCTATGGAGTGAATCTATTTCCTGTCCTACCGTGACAGGGCCGGGTCAGGAGGTGGCAGTGCCTGCTCCACAGGGCCCTATGAAGTGCTCTACTCCAGCCCTACCTAATTCTGTATTCAGCAGTCTGCATAAAATTAAATCACATTAAGGCATATTATTGAACAAGCTGATTCAATTTAACTGGAGTTTATTTGCTTTCAGTTGTTACATTATCTTTTAAAATTAGGCAAATTAAATCAGCTGGTCAAGCTCTGAGGTGAAGGCTGGGGAGGAAACTAACCCAAAACATTGTGAAAACCTGGATTCCTAAACAAACAAATGCCTTTTGCAGGCATGTTAATTTCAGGGAATGCTAATTAAAACTTAATGCATGCACCAGAAACTACACTGCAAGAATATTAATAGGATGATATGAAGAAAAATAGAGATACGGTGTTTCAGTGCTTCACTTCTGTAGGTATAGTTCTCCTGTTAAGAGGAATTATTCGGAAAAGAAGATAACAGCTCAGAAATCTGTGTTTATTTGAGATCAAACACAGGGCACTTTGTTAGCTCTGGAACATGTAGAGCTAAGAGTTTAGAGTACTCAGTAAAGAGTATGTTTGTGCTTCAAATGTATTTTACCTTTTGTAGTCAGACATTTCACAGGTAATGCCATCTAAATCATTTTCGTGTACTTTAGATTTTGTTGTTTCAACATTTCAGAGGTGAGTTATCTCTACTAGAAGTTGAGACTCATGGCCATTTAAGTGAGTCAATATTTTTGAGAAATTAAGAGGAATTCTACCTACCAAAGGGAAACATACAGACAACTCTTTCAGAGGAGTTATTTCCTGAAAGGGTAAGTTGGAGCAAAGGTCTGCTTGCTTCACATCCTTGAAGTAGAAGGTTACACTTTTTAAAATTATTTATATACCCAAGTTTTTAATGTGAAAAAAAAAATTGCTATTATATTGTTATTTATGGGAGCCTTTGGAAGATCTTATTTCTCAAAGTGATGTGCTACTGAAAATGCTTCATTTATTTTGTATTTGTTCTGTCACGTATTTGTAGTGGAACCCAGCATGGATTCCTAAAGCAGCCTATGAAGCATTTTTTTTTAAGACCTGATCTCAATTTGTTCTTGTCAACAAGCAGCATCTAAGTTCTTATTTAAGAGACACACAGAGACACATCCAAAACTCAATGTCTGTTTAAAACTCAGATTCTTACACAAACTCCTTCCCCGCTCAGTTCTTTAGCTGAGAAACTGGCACATGTAATTTTCAAGGGCATGTCCATTGCAGAACACCTCGTGTTGTGGGATTAAAAAACAGATTAACCACACTGACATGGCACAGACACACTTCAACTCTTCTGGTTCAACCGAAGAGATTCTCAGTATTCTCATGCCGAATTGTTTGCCATAACTCATTGAGTCGGAATAATGTTGCATTCACATCAAGACATTTTCCCCTAGTGCAAAATGACTGGTTTCAGAGGATTTACATCAGGAAGGAATTTAGTTTGAGAACATTAATAGTATTTTCTATTTGAAGATTTTTCTGCATGTCACTGTAATTCTCCTTTTCCCGAGTTTTTGTGCCCTATCATATTTGAAAGCTGTTTCTTTGCGTTTGCTCTTTGCATGTCTCAGTTAAACCTTCTGTCCAGCTCTGCCTTTCTAACCTGGGCCACCTTTTCATCTCCCTGCCCTAACTTCTGATGGCTCATTTGTTCCACGCTGACCCTTTTTTAAGCCTGCTCTGGGGTACTCCCCCCCACAAGAGGTGTGATCTTGCACGCTGCCTGTAACAAGTGCAGGCACCCAGGGACACGAGTGTGCATTGCAATTATCCCCAAGTTTGTGATGTACGCCTGAACACCTTGGACAAGGGCTCAGCATTCCTCTTTCCTGCCCTCTGCCACCCTCCCAGCTGAAAGGATTGCCTGTGGAACGACCTTCTGCTCCTCCAAAGGTGTTCAGCACCATATGCCCTGTATCCAATACTCCTTGTAGTTAGTAGATATGAAAGGCAGACTCTGAGCTTGCCTGTGCTTTGGATTCCACGTCGTGGAATGGGTAATAAAAAATCCTGGCTTCTTGGAAATGGCACGCATTATAATGGCATGAAGGGAATAGGGGATTCCGAGCTCCTTCCGCGTGCAATTAAAAGCAGAGTTCTATTATGATGTGAACACAGACTTTTCTCTCCATTAGCCAGTTTTCCTTGTCTTTTGCATGTAAAGAGAGTTGTTCAGCACTGCACACATAACCTTTTTCTTTTTCCCCTATGAGAATGCTGCTTGAGTGCAATAAATCCACCACAAAGCCCATAATACCCGAAATAAACTTTCCTTGCACCTGCCATCTTCTGTTCCAAATGCCATCTCAATTGAAACACTCCTCTATATTCTGTATGTAGCATCTCAACCAAGCTGAACTATTTCATCTGCCACAAAGGGATTAAACATGTCAACAGTAATTATCTTTGCCTTAATCTCTGGCAGTTGCTTTTCCTTAAATATGCTCGGAGGTTCATTATAACTTTCTCATTGAATCTCTTGCTGCATAAATCTACCAAGGTATCACTTGCTGGCATAGCAAGTGCTGACACATGTGTCCACTCTTGCAAACAGAAGACAGTCAGGAGGGTTTTACTCATAAATTCTAGTCCGTGTTGTTGTAGTTAAAATCCCAGTGGAGCTTACACTCTGCTTGGAAACCTGCTAGGCTGCTGGAAAGCGATTTTAACCTAGGAGAGGACTGAGAATTTTTGCAGAGCTTTGTGTTATTAATATGAAATACTTAGTGCTTTGAATTCTAATGGCAGTCAAGCTTTACTTCTAACTAGAAGAACCGGCAGAGGTGAATGAGGACAAGAGAGCAAGGAAGAAGAATTACTACCTTGATCTTTAAATGTCATAGACTTTTTAAAGATACATGACACCAAGCAGTGGGCTCTGAGGGTTTCAGTTTATAAAATAACTGAATAATATTTTATAGACCACATAGTTCAAGTGTTATATTTCAAAACATATTAGTAATTCTTGCTTTTAAAATCAGTTTAACTTCATGTTGTGATTAACAAGTTTAGTTACTTAAAATGACAGTAAAATATCATTGACCAATGCCTTGAAATGAAGGTTTTGATAAAAATAGCACAAAAGTCAAGGGAAATAAAAAAAAATTGTTAATATGAAGTTTTAAAAGGTGGTACCTTTTTAATATTAATGCCATGTTTCACTCTTTTGAAACACTTGTTCTAGAAGAAAACAGCATCATCAAATATACATTAACCTAAAACTGCATGAAAAGAGAACTACAGTCCTCTGTTATTAAAGGAAACTTGTGTTTATTCCCTTTTCACTATATTCCTGCTGAAAGGCTAGCAATTAAAGCTAATGACTAGACAAATACATTTAGGGTTCTCTCTGGGCATTACAATATTCCAGACAGGGGTTTTGGCACAGGCAGTACAATGCAGTAATACTCGTGCTCCAGGAAGGCACAGAGGATGACAAATACACATTGTGGTGCGCCCATCAAAATAAAATCCCATTTGCTCTGCTTGGCAGCCTTGCCAGTTCTTCACAGAAATGATAATTCTCTGAGGATATTTTCTTGGGAAGACACAAAGGAAAAAAAAAAAAAAAGAAAGAGAAAATTAAATGCATTTGAATATTCATTTCTTAGCTATCTTGTTCTGTTTTGTTTCTTCCCCCTCGGAGAACACAGGAAAATGTGTGGCGCTCTAACAAAGAGCCTTTTCCCCCTTCTGAATAATCTGACACGGGGAAATTCTGCACCCAGTGACAATTATGATGAACTGGGGCTTTCACTGCGAATTCCCTGCTGGCTGCACTCCAGAACACGGCCTGTCAGTCAGGTAGGGGCGATGTGCAGCGCTGGCTCCTTTTCCCCCTGAAGGGACTGATGCAGTGTTCAGCCACAATGGAGAGTTGTCCATTAAAATGACAGCGGCCTGGAAAGCCCCTCGGCAGGCTGAGCTCCGAGGTGATGCATGATGGGCTGCTAACAGGCAGGCAGGCACCTTTCCCAAGTGTGGGCTCGACATTTCTGACCCTGAATTTCAGCTCGCTGACCATTGCCGGCTCCTTTCCCAAGGGAAAGCTGCCAACAGTTTCTCTTTTCAAAACATCTCTCTGCGTGTCTCAGCACAGGCTCAGCAAACAGTGTTCCCTTTGCCAGAACAACTGTCCCAGGGGTTGTTTCCTATTCCTGACCCAATGGAGAGCAGTGTCAGTGCCATGGAGCAAGAACAGACCTTTTTACACAGCGTGTTCTAAAAGAACCTGTTGGGATTGTAAATAAAGCCTTCTTTCTCTGCTGACAGCTCTATGGAGTAAATCCATTTCGTGTCCTATCATGACACCCAAGGGCCATCTATCCTGAGGGGAGCTCGCTGAGCATCCTCCCCAACCTCCTTGGTGTTAGCTCAAGGGAGGGAAGCTCCTCTTCAGAGAACTCTGTGGCATGAAATGATGCTCTGCAATCACAGAATCACAGAATCCAGAACCACTGGGTTGGAAGAGACCTCCAAGATCATCGAGTCCAACCCAGCCCCAACACCTCAACTAAACTGTGGCACCGAGTGCCACATCCAGGCTTTCCTTAAACACATCCAGGGATGGGGACTCCACCACCTCCCTGGGCAGGCATTCCAGGACTTTATCCATCCCTTTCTGTAAAAAACTTCTCCCTAATTTCAGACCTGTATTTCCCTTGGTGCAGCTTAAGACTGTGTCCTCTCTCGTTCTGTCAGTTGCTGGAGAAAGAGACCAACCCCACGTGTGTGGGCCTGCTATTTCTGAGTCTGAGAGATTTGAGGCTGCTAGCTAACTTTTCCCAAGGGAAAAATATCTCCAGAAAGCTTCTTCTCAAAACAGTCTTGGCAAACAACTGATCCGTTCTCAAAACAGTTTTCTCCAGGTGGTGTTTTGTCTTTCTAGTTCTGTTCCTCTATTTAACCAATGGGATTAGAGAGGTGTTGTTCCTATTCACCAATCATGTTAAGTCTGTAGCAGAACACCTTATAAAAGGTACTAAGAATTAGACAATAAGGCCTTCTCTGTGCTCATTGCCTTCTGAAAAATATTTGGAGTCTCATCTTTTTCGTGTCCTACAATGACACCCACCTGACCACAACCACCTGGCAAGAAGTTTTAGAGACTGATAAGGTCACCAATGTGTGGTTTTTCACCAGGCTGGGACAACAACCAGCTGGTTTTACACCTATTTGCTCTGTGTCTTGTCTGAGTTACAGCAGCACCCAGGAGCATCGGAGTCTGCTTTCATATTGAATACTTCATATTCATTTGGGGTGTTCACCACTCCAAAATACACAAGGATGGATTCTCCAGCAATCGGGTGCTTATTGGAAAGATGGCCTTAGATTTTCTAGAATCATTGCTCCCTTCAGCTGATTGTGGACTTTAGATACTGAGTCTCTTCCCCCTAGCCAAGCTCATTCCAGCTTCCCATTCCAGCCTCCCCAGTCAGCTGCCTCTGGCTATGCCTGGGATTATTTCAAACTTTCTGCGTTATAGAGAAGCAAGCATTAATTGGGCCAAAGAGTGAAAAAGAATTCGAATGTGTCACGACACCTTCATCTGTGAGAACGCACTCCTGGTGCCTTCAGTGATTGCTGCACACAAAATACCTTTGTGCTGTTTAGCACAGGGCGAGAATGGCAGGTGGTGCCCTCACTTTTCCATTGCAATGTCTTTCTTTCTCTGCGCTGATAAAAAGCCAGTTACGCTCTACAAGCGACAGAGCTTCAACAGGAGAATGTTCTCCTGTGCCTAAGGACATCGTAAGGAAACGGACAGAGAAGTTCAAATGTCCCTGTGTAGGGAAGAACTTCAACTGCCTTACCAGGGAGGATTTCCCGAGATGAATTTTGTAGGGTGGAGCAGAGGTACTTTATTCTAGAAGATGGTGTAGACTAAAATATCCTGAGGGAAAGAAGGTGCTGCTGATCAAAATTACAGAGGCCTGGGAGGATGAGGGTTCAGCTTACTGAGTACATTAACAGCTCAGCTTTTTACCAACTCTCAAGCTTGTAGTAGCCAGAATATGTCCTCTTTATTCATTTAGTCTAGATACCCATTGCTTTCTTAATCTATTTAAATTACTATCTGTACATTAAGAAAAGGTAAATTCTGGAGTGTTTTTTATCTTGGGGGGGTGAAAGCAAAGTTCAGACACGTCTGTCTGTTCTCCATTTCCCCACATTCAACGAATTTGTGGAAGAACAAATTCAACAAATCTGTGGAAGCCAGCACCACTGCTGGCTTTTAGTTCACATCTCAACAGCTGGATTTCACCTGAACACGTGATCAATGAGAGACACTATCAGGTAAGCAGAGCTGGAGGTTTTTCCTTTAGAATTTGCAGTACGCACAAACTAGCATTGACAGACAACTTTCAAGCAATTAAATACATGAATCATCATTGTCCCGATTTGAGCAGTAGATTTGGGTGGAAGCAGGGTCAGGTTCATTCAGTTATGAAAAGACAAGAGCTCCCTAGTCGATGAGCTTCAGAGAGCAGAGACGTACCTCCAAAGGAAACGCAGTCTGACTATGGATGGCTATTGGCATGGAAAACCACTCCTATATTGGAGAAGGCACGATGGAAGTTCTGTGCACCAAAAATCACACCGGTGACCTTGGTGGCAGTGCTAGTAGTGCCTTAAGCGGCCTTTCCACTCAGGCCAGATTGCTCTTGCACATTTTGTTCCCTTCACCAAATGGCTGGAATGAGGCTGAGCAGATCCACAGCCAGTTCGTGGGGACGGTTTGCCAGGGTGGCTGACAGGCTGCTGGGTTGGACATAAGCACGCTTCTCCAGGAGTTTGCAGAAAGTCCTGCCTCACGCTGAATCCTTTCTCTCGGTAATCAGTGAGTCACAGATCAAGATAAACACTCGTACGGAGTCAATAAACCTAATTTTTATTTTTATAATTAAATCTTGAGAGCCACCTGATTCTGCATTGAATCAAGACTATAATTTCAGCAGTAAACATCCGATATTGTAATGAAGAAGCTAAGTATGAATAGAGCCATATTTTTGATTAATTAGAATTTTGTTGCCAAGGAATTAATCTGTTTTCCCTTCTCTCTGAAAAAAAAAACCAACCCAATCCTCTCTAAAATGAGTTTCTCAGCAGGGATAATTATAGAAATGTTGAGTGAACTCCAGCAGCAGACATGTTTCAATGTTTCTTTGTTTTCCTGGAGCAAGGGGAATATGGGAGAGAATAGATGACCATTAAATATTGACTGTGGCCGTTTTTTTTCCTGATCATAAAGTAGCAGAAAAGCTTGTCCTGGACCGAGGATTTCCTGGCCACTAAGCTATTTCTGGGTGAGATAAGAGCGAGTCCAGCTCAGGCTGTATTAACTCAGCCCCGTATTCATGTAGAAATGGCTCCAGGCTGGAAGTCTATACCAGTTAGCGGCTGCTGTATCAACTGAGGAGCTGCTGCAGTAACACACTACATGACTGTGCCTCCTTGGATGATCCTTCGGACTCATTCCCATCTTCTTCTGAGGCAAGGGGGGCGCTGCTAGCAGAGCTGACCAGCCCCCCAAACGAGTTAACTGTGCTGCAGTAAACTTTGCTGAATTACCTGCGATTTATGGACGGGAATCCATTGGTGCACGTGGCGAGCTAACGTGTAATTTCCATGAGCATGAATAAATAGAGCAACCACTTAGGATCTTAAAAGATTGCTCTCTGTCGTTAGTTATGGCAGCAGGGGATGTATGGCATTTCTCCTAAGGTTAAGGGAAGAAATGCCTTTTTCTTTGCTAAGTAAAGCTACCACACTTACAGGACTTGTAGTAAGTAACGTGTCTGTTGCCGTGCTCCTGCTTTAAGATGTCTCTTCAGGATGTAGAGAGCTGTGTTTAAAATAAGGATAACCAGACAGCATTAGAAAATTCAAAAGGATGCTGTCTCCACGTCAGAAGTGCAGATTCAGACGCTGCAGTTCTGGCTCATCAATATCGATTCCGATGCGAGTAATTGAAACTCGCTGTCCCCGCGTGCTTCTAGCAAAGTGTGAAATTGAGGAACTGGGAGGCAATACCCAAATGCATGGATGCATGACTGCAGCCTGGAGTGCTTTCCTTGTGGGTGACCGAAGGATTTCTTTGCCTGGCTACCCGCGGAGTAGAGAGCACAGAAACTCTTAGGCATGGCAATCCTTTGGGTCCTAAACTTTACTTCTTCATTTTACTGTTCACTGAAAAAAAGCCCAACCCAAAGCCCTGTGCAAGACTGATTAATGCATAATAAGCAGTTAAGTCTTGCTGTTAACATAGTTGAGACTCTGCTGTCGATATTTTTAAATCACTTTCTCTCAAAGAGGTGTGATGTAATTTTTCTTGTGTGAGTGAGGATGTACATGGATTGAAAGCTTGAACACGACGATCTGGGCTATTTCTTAACAAAATGTTTGTGGTTAAATAAGGACTGGGTTGTCTCATCCTCCAGCTCATGCTATGCGAAGGGCTCTCCCCATACAGAAGAACTTCTTTTTGGAGATTTTCTGCTGTATTAATGATTTCTCCAGTTGCAGGGAGAGGGATGAAGAAGGAAGAGGCCCTTATCCCTTTAAGAGCCACGTAAAAGAGCACTAAAGAAGTTTGCTCAGTCAGAACAGAGTTCTTGTCAATGAGGTATTAGTTCTTGTGCACCAGGGTCCTAAATAGTGGATGGAAAATCCAGTATCTGCAGTAAAATATAATAGATTGTTCTGGGTTAGGTATGACCAAACAAGGTAGAAGACCCCGAATATAGAAACTTGATAAGAAGTTACCCCCAAAGACAATTTCTATTTTTGCCTGCTGGAATAAGCAGCATATGGTTTATTTTGACCTACAAATCTTTGTGTGAACTCAACTTCCTATCCTTCCAGGGCAGGGAGAGCTATTTTATTCCTTTCTGATCAGCTATATTTATGTCTCATGGAAGCAGTGAACAAATGCTATTTAAATTAAAGCACCTCAATATACACATTTATCATTTCCATGCATCCTTTTGAAAAAGAATAAAATGTTGTACACATCCTAGGAATTGCAACCAACCAGTCTCTTCACTCTAAGAGGAAGTAAATGAATACAGGGAATCCAAATTTCTTCTCTGGTCAGCTCAAAATCCCGGTATCCTACTAAAATCCATTATCTTCCCGAACTCTGAAAGCTTGTAAACATCTGGTTATGAAGTGAAATGAACAGTAGGTTGAAACTGACTGCTAGCTCATAGATATAATTTGTTTTCCTTCTTCCTTTGATTAATATTTTATTCCTTAAACAGTGTTTAGAACACCTCTGAGACTATTGTTACAGGAGCTATGTTATGAAAGAATGACAGATGGTGGATGAGGAGAACCTTTTTCATAAATCATTTCCCTTTGCAAAGCTTCTGTTTTATCTTCTGTAAAATAGTTAGGTAAAAAATATAATATTCTTTCTGGTGCTAATGAGAAAATCTGTAAGCAAAGGATTTCTTTGACTCCAGGCAGTTGCATTTTACCTACCAGCTCTCAAAATACAAAATACAAAAAAAAAAAAAAAAAAAGGCAAAAGGCATCAGAAGCTTGATGTGGTGTCTCTTCCTGGTTGCTAGCAAATTTGCTTCTGCTTCTTCCACAGTTTCATCACAGATATGGGCTTCAACCCTGCCAGTGTTAATATCGAAACTGCTATTTTGGGTTCAA
>WBMY01010634.1:123869-138639 GCA_013397315.1 Donacobius atricapilla | reverse complement strand
GTCCTGTCAGTCTATTGGAGTGTAACAGTATCATTTCATTTCACATTCTACCTCCTTAAAAGGTTGTCACAGCAGCAGTAAACCCAAGATTAGTTAAGAGCCAGGACAAAATTGTAATATGCCCATACATAAGAAAACAGGCGACGAAAGATTTCCACCCCACTGAAAATTCCTGCCCTCTTACATCTTCTTAACTGACACTTGGCACTTGGATAATAATGAGAACATAGGAAAAAAAGATTATAGCTTTATGTTAGTGACAGTAGAGTTATGGCTGAAGAGCTGCTTTCATTCTAAGCCTTCATTTTCGGCATTTACAGCTTCTGAATATATTACCCTTTGGGCTTCCATTACACATGCTTGCCTTCATCCCAAAAGGTGGTTTGTGGCTTTTTTGTTTAGTCTTTTTCTTTTTTTTTAGTTTCTTTTTTTTTTTTCATCACATTTTCTTGGCTATTTATTTGATACCTAAACATGAGGAAAAGTATCCTGACCATTTCATCAGTAGTTCAGATTTTCTTTTCCCCACACACTGGCGCTGGCGTTTCTGCAGAACATCTGCCTTTGATACAGTAGAGGAAATTTCTTTTACAGATAACTATATGAAGTTCTTAAAACCTACCTCCTCTGTTTTGGTTTTTACCTCTTGAAATAAGCATGGGATTTGTCCTTAGAAAAAGAATCCTGGAGTGTGATATCGTGGTTAAAAATGTAAAGATGCGCTAACTTTTTCCCAAAGTTTCTCTGTGTGAATAGTGGCTACACATATCTGAGTAAAAAGAATAGATGATTTCTGACAGTTTAGAGCAGGACTCCACGATCCTCTATGATGTGGTGGAAAAACAGGGTCTGTTTCAACAAGAGATACCATAAATAAAAGCCAGACTTCATACACAACTCCAGTGCTGGATTTTCTAATGCTCACAAACAATAACCTCCCTTTGTTTATGTCCAGTTTAGATTAGTGGGCCTGCTCTGGGAAAAATGATGAGGAATCAGGAAAGTCAAACCCACCGCTACGGATTCCTGATGGAGGCCCCAAGTGTCAGCCCCAACAATAATAATTCCACTCTCTTGGCTTTCAGTGCAAATGGATTAACTCAAAAGATGAATTAACATCAAGGGTTTTGTATTTGAGTGAGAAACTATCCCATGTGCCTGTGCACATGCACAAAAAGAATGAAGGATCAGCAAAAAGAGGCAAAGATCATTAAACACAAACAAAACCCCAATCCTGAGTGGGAAGTTTCTCTCACACAGCCATCCTTTATAGTCTTTCTTAAGTTCTTTAAGAATGTGAATGTTGTTTATTTGAGAACCTATATAGGTACTTTGTTATGTTTTTAACTACCGTTAGGTACAGATTCAACAATATATCAGTATTGGCCATTGTAATTCTAAAACAAAAGGGGTTTCTGTAGAGAAAAAAAGCATCTGTAGAAAGCAAATTGTTAATATCTGTACTGCCTGCGTTCCTGGGGCCAACTTTGCTGCAGTGCTTGACCCCGCTGGGACTGGCAGGAGCATCTTGAAGTAACAAAATTTGTTCTGTTATATCTGAACAAGGTCCTCCTCACCTTCGGGGCCTCTCCAAGGCCATCATTTCACAGGGAGCATGGTCCTGGCAATGCCACTGATCTCATTAGGACTGGGAACATGGTTTGTTTGTTTGCCTGCTTGTTTGCTCCTGCTGGCTATGCCCAATTAAAATGCGTTTAAATAAACATGGGAAGATTTCAGAATTCTCATGTCTCAGGCAGTGAGAAACCATGGAGCTCCCCTGAAGAAGGGCACAACCAGATCTTAACTCTGCAGAAATGCCTTTCCAAGCTACCACGGGGCGCTGTGAGGAGAGACAGACCAGGGAAAATCCAAGGCTGTGGAGCACTGCAGGCTGTGAGCAAAACTCCTGCACTCATAAACCTAAGCACGGCATCCGACTGCTGCTAAAAATAGCATCTCTTTGGAACAAGGGCTGGCTACGACAGAGATCCCACAAAAGTGATGGACTTGGAAATATGTGGGCTTCTTTCAAAGGAAATAGTAAGTCTAAGGCACAGTTTTATCCCTTCTCTTCCTTCTTTTCCATAATTTTTCCCCCCTCCCCTTCCTCAAATCTCTCACAATAGCTTGGTCAACAGCATTTTCCTGCTCCATTGGTTTTGAAAAGGACTTGCTGTTCCCTGCTGTTAGATTATTTCCAGGAGACTGTCTCAGGTCAATAGTCATAACATTCTTTGCTCCACTCCCCCTCTCCCCCACCCAGACAGAGAAGTAATAAAATTAAACAAAAATAAATTAACAAATTAAGTTGGGAAGTGGGAAAGGCAGGCATGTTTGTATTTACAGGATGGATCCAGTGATTTAGGGTATGGATTCTTTTTGTGTTCAAGGACCTGGTCTCTACATGTAATTCCCATAGAGAAACTTCTCCTACGAGGCTTAAGCAGTAGCAGTTAGATTTCAAGTGAAATTACCAGAGAAATATACGGACTTTTTATTGGTATTAATTTTACTTCAATCTTCAAGAAAGAAAAAGATTCCTCCCTTCAAAGAGCCCTAGGAGACGTTGACTGTAAAGAAGAACTTAGCCAAAACAAACATCATCCAGTTGTTACCTTGGATCTTGAGGTTCTTTGTTTTTTTCCCTACTCTTGCTCAGCTTTAACAGCGTATAAAAGGGCAGGAGGATGTTCCCCTGAGGTCACGCTGCCACCAAAGGGAGGTGTCACTGCTGGACACGAAATCAGAGCACACGGCTCCAGAGTTTGTCAGAAGGCTGAAACTGAGTTTATTCAAAATTTGGCCTCCTTATATACCAGGGCACTAGAGCTAAACCGATTGGTGTTAACAGTGACACCCATTCAATCACATTGGCCAGCACAGAGAGACAGCAAATGGTCCCCACCTCCAAAGAGGAATGAAAAACAAGATAGAGTTAGCAAAACCATCTCTCTGTTATTTACAGAAAATTCCACGAGAACTGAGTTTTAGAAATCAAAACCTCTCAGGCTGAACAACCAGGGCTCCAGTGAGGAGCACTGCAGAGCTCACACTGGGGCTCCTGCTCTCCCTCCCTCTCCTCCTTGCCTGCTTCATCCAGCTCTCCTGCTAACTGCTTTATACACAGAGGTGCTCAGTGCACATTTCCCAGCTGGGCTTCACCTGCAACTGTTCTGCCCTCCTCCCTGCATATCTGCTGCATTTAAAGGTGTCACAGGCTAGGACTGTCGGCACAAAATAAATGTTTTAGGTTTGTTCGGCACTCCAGTAAGTTTTGCTTAATGTTCGGATGGGCTTTAATTTTCTGTAACTGCTTGAACTGATGCAATTAGCACAGGAGCAGGTACTCACAAAGGAAGAAAGACAGTTCGTGTTACTGAAATGAACATTTGATTATATGGTGTTTAAATAGGACAAGGTGTGATAACTAGCAACCATTGATAGTTTTACAAAAAAAGGGAGAGACCATAGCAGGTGGATTTGACAGCAGCAGCAGTGAGCAAGAAGACAACTCAATATTCAGCTAACCTGTCTTGGGAATGAACGTGTTTCCTTTATTCCTTTATTCTTCAAAATCTGATTAAAATTGTCTTTGATGTGCATTTTAGTTGTTGTTATCTGTGTGTGCTACTGTAGGGTCACGGAGTTATCCAGCAGCCAAGATTTTTGTGGTGAACCCCAGCTTGGGAGCTTGAATTCTGCAGACCTCTCAAAAACTTCCATTTCTTTCCCTCTCTATGTATTATTTTGCCTACTTATCATCTATATACTGAAGGACCAGAGAATTGTTTTGATCTTGTATTCATTACCAGTCATTAAAACTATTAGCTCAAGTTTTTGCTTGTACTTTTGTAGCTGAAAAATTCAGGCTCTGTTGGTGACAAACTGCTGGTGCACAAGCATCTGCTACACAAAAGGCTTTGAAAAAAAGAGAGATTTTTTTTTTTGCTGGAACAGCCCCTATTTCAAAGATGGTTGTCTGAAGATAAACATATCAGGTAATTATCCACATATTGGAGGAATGTCTTACTTGTGAAGCTGTGGAGAATGACTCAGGGTACGTGACTTTCTGGCCTAACAGCAGCCATCCCTACAGGATACAAGAGCTTGGGCTGCAGGAGTTGAAGTTCCAGGTTCTGGTTCAAGCCAGAAAAAATATAAATTCTTTAAGTCTGGACCTTTTGCAACACACAAGGATTTGCCATCCAAGGGTATTTCATGGAGTATTATTCAGAGTGGCTGAGGGTGGGAGGCATCTCTGGAGTTCATCTAATTTAGGCCCCTGCTCAAACGGAGTCAGCCACATCAGCAACCTGTTCCAGCATTTGATCACACTTAAGGAAAAGAAATAAAGCAAAACCAACCCAACAAACCCACCAAAAAAATCCCCCAAAAAACCAAACCAAGGCTTTGAAAATATTGAACCAGAATTTCCTGTATTTCAGCTCAGGCCCATTTCCTCCCGTCCTTTCACTGGGCAGCAATGAGAAGAGTTTTGCTTTGTCTTCCCCCTGCATCCCTATGGAAATTCACACACAGTTTCACCGATTTCAGTGGGAAGAGATGAGGAAATGGTGTGGGATGCCTGGGTGCCTCTGGTGCCCAGCTGTTTATTTTCAGAAGAAGCTTTGCGGGTATTCACTTACTCTCTTTTCTGATACAAGAACAAGAGGCACTGCCTGGCTCAGGCTATGAGCCACAAATTGCTGGAAGCTGGGACTACACAGCACATAAATATAACTGTGCTTGGTTTGCTCCTGTATCTCCTCATGGGCTTTGGCTCCTGAGCTCTGCTAGGGATGGGACTTTGAACAAAACTGCATTTTGGCATGACTTGGTACATCTGCTTTTACTTTCTAAGACTTCAGAGAAGTTTCAGAGGGAGAGATGTCCTCCTACAGGAAGGAAAAAATGCTCCTAGATGTTTATCTTGAAGCGTGGTTATTATAATTGTAAATAAAATTTAATATGCATGTATTATGACTCAGGTCTTGTTTGCTTTTTTATAAAGTGTGAAATGAGCTTCCATTTGTAATTGCAGGTTTTCTTGATTGATGTGAAGCTATTTTCTCTGAAAGCAGATACTTCCCTGTTTCCAGCTTTGTTCAAAGTATGAATAAAAGAAAACAATTTGGGGAAAAAAAAATCGAATTGCAAAGAGGTTCATTTCCTTATGCCTCAGGACAGCAAGAACTTCTGAGTTAGGAAATTACATGCCCTTAACATGACTGTTGACTCCTGCATTGAATGAAAGCTGTACATCAGGAGGGATCTCCCATGACATGATTACAGCACATATTCTCCCTGGAAGATACAAGGCACTTCCCCTTTGGGTCCTGCTTATGAATTTTTACAGCTTGGAGAACTGCAAATGTGCTTGAGAGGAAAGTGTATCTGTGACCAGTGGAAACATAAAAGGGGAGGAAAAGTTGCAAGACTTCACAGACCTCCTGAAATTTCACGTCCCTGTGCATTAAAGGCTTTGCCTCCTTTCTGAAAGACGCTGTTTTCATCCCTGCACACGACACTGCATCCTTTGGGATGAATTCTGCCAGCTATCAAGAGAATTACTGATATACAAAACTTGTCAGGTTAGCAAAGGCATAGGAATGCAGCTGCTCATTAAAGACATAAGTGCATTTAAATGTACTACATATTGTGCATTCCGGTGACAACCAGGACTCCTTTCCTTGCTCTGCCCTCTGTGTCCAGAGACTGGGATTGATTCTGAGCAGGAGAGCCTTTCTCCAGCTCTACTGTCTTGGCTAAGTCCCTTCAGACAGTCCTGAATGTGGTAATTTGTAAAGCAAATTTCAGCACGAAAGTGTTCTGTAAAATCTGTTACCTCTAAAGGCCAAAATTAAGTTTAACGTGTTCAAAACAGCACTTCTTTTTTTTTTTTCCAGTCTGATCTATTCCCTGTTTATTTCTGCTACCATGTTGTCATTGCATCCAATCTGTCTGTATGTAAACAGTTGTAAACCCCTCTTTACCAATTTTTCCAGCACTGTGAATTGCCTTGAAGGCACATGGGAAAGAAAGAAAGAAAGAAAGAAAGAAAGAAAGAAAGAAAGAAAGAAAGAAAGAAAGAAAGAAAGAAAGAAAGAAAGAAAGAGAGAAAGAAAGAAAGAAAGAAAGAGAGAAAGAAAGAGAGAAAGAAAGAAAGAGAGAAAGAAAGAGAGAAAGAAAGAGAAAGAAAGAGAGAAAGAAAGAGAGAAAGAGAGAAAGAGAGAAAGAGAGAAAGAGAGAAAGAAAGAAAGAAAGAAAGAAAGAAAGAAAGAAAGAAAGAGAGAAAGAAAGAGAGAAAGAAAGAAAGAAAGAAAGAAAGAAAGAAAGAAAGAAAGAAAGAAAGAAAGAAAGAAAGAAAGAAAGAAAGAAAGAAAGAAAGAAAGAAAGAAAGAAAGAAAGAAAGAGGAAAACAGGGGATTTTCCATATGGTCTGAATAGTATATGATATTTTAAGAAGGCTATTTCTCATTTATATCCATTCATCTCTTTGAATTTCAATCTTTAAATCATTACCTTTTCTCTCAGGACTGCTGTGAGGCTTAATTCATTAATGTCCATGGAGTTCTTTGAAATCCTTAGATAAAAGAGATTATAGAAGTGGAAAATATTAAAGCAAAAATGTGAACTCACAGCCTCTCTCTTCCTTACCTCACCTGTACATGAAGATCTTTATAATCATATAAACTTACCTTAGAATCAAGGCAAATATATTTTCCTTTGATGTATAGATAACATGAGGTTGCAAATGCCCATTTTTAAAATCATCTTTTTCATATTAACAAAGTTAATGTAAAAACTTCTTAGAAATGTTTTTTATCTTCTATTCCATGCTTCCCCAATTAAAAATGTGGTCCTGGTTATAGCCAGCTGAATCTTGTAGGACTGGATCAATGCTGAAAGATTTACACTGCTCTCTCTCTAGGCTCACATTAGGAAAACAGAAGTTCCTCTATCAGCTTTATGTCACTTCAGACTGTAAAATAATTATTTTCAAAATACATCATTTGTTTTCTAAATGAGAACCATCTTCTCTATCCTAACATCTGCACAGGCTTCTGTAAAGCAGATTCCTCATTTTCATAGGACGATTGGACAATCCGCGTTAGAATGGCCTCAGAAGATCTCTAGTCCTAACTTTTGCTCCAAGCAAGGGCGTCCAATCAGGTTTCTCAGGGATTCACCCCAGCATAGAACATATTTGCCTACCAACTTCTATCTGGAGCCACTAGAACATCCAGCTGCTTCTGTTTCCGTCTCTGAAGCCATAAGATTGTCCATGGTCATTCTCAGTAACTTCTTTTTCCCTAGAAAGAAAATTGGAGAGAGGGGAGAGCAGGGTAAGAACTGTTAATAAGCCTGAGGGAACTGTAAGTAAGCCTTTTTGAGACCTTGGAGTACACATATTTAGGGACAGAGTCTGAGCAAGGAAATAAGGGTTGCCACCTCAGCTTCTTGGTTTGGATATTGTGAGCCCCATTCTCCAGGCCTGCTGAAAGAAGAAATTCCTTCTTGGCTGTAGCCACTAAGTAAAATCTGTGGAAAGCTGCTTTTTCCCAGGCATTTGTGATCGCCCTCTTGATCCACACAAGGCATCCCACACTATCTTTCACTGTCTCTGAGAGGAAAGGCTCAATTTCCTGTCTTCTGAGCCAGCATGAAAAGACTGACCTGCTGCAGAAGGTTCCAGTTTTCTCTCCAGTGCTGGTCTTACAGCCCCCAGCTGGGCAATGCTTTGTGGTATTGCAATCCTTACTGACAAATAGGACAGGGAGCTCTTTGTCAGCAGGGAAAAACCTCACCATCTTTAATTCCATGCTCAGATACCCAGATTGTCCCAGACAGAGCAGCTAGTTGTGTTTTCAAAAAGAGACTGTTGTGGTGTCCCTCATCTTCCCATTGGAGTTCATGTTCATTTCTAACAGGAGCCAATGTATTTCAGAATTTCTCCTTTCTGCTGCTGCCGTGACATTTTCCTGCTCTTCCAGTTCAGCCGTTTAAAGTCAGTAGGAAAGTCTACCGACCTCTTTATTTGCAGACAGAGCAGATATCTACAAGCCAGTGGTGGAGAGCAGCTAGTTTCAACCTGTATTTAAATACTCGAATAACCATATGGTTATTCAGATTTCTCTTTAAACTTCAGGCCTGAAAGTTTCTCCTGTATTACATAAGCATGTGTTGATAAAATCTGGAATTTTGAGGTGACTGTAATATTGCCACTAGATATTAGGCTAGAGTTGTTTTACCACCAGTTCATCCTCAAAGGAGAATTAATCATTGACTTAACTAGAATGCTAATATGAACGATTGTGTTGTTATGCATATGTTGATTTCTTTAACTTTTTCAGCCTTCTAGGTCCCTTTTGAAAACAAGCTCAGCCAACCAAACGTAACAAGCTTTTACTTGTGTGTATAAATGTTAAGTAAACAAAATATTTTTTGCTGCTTATGCTTGCAATATTCAGCTTCATTAAACGTGTTTGTACGCAGTCTACGGCCTTTTGCAGCATCCGTGACTACCTCGTAAGGCACATTTCATTCAGATGAAAGAGGACACAGAAAATGTGCTTCAGAGAGCTCCTTTGAATGTAGCTCTCCCAAGGCGCTCTCAAGGGTGTCCTGCTCAAGCAAAGCACAGAGCTCAAATCTTGGAAACTGTGAGGAGAAAATGGATTATTGTGGTTTAACCTCAGGCAGCAGCCAAGCCCCTCACAGCCACTCGCTCACTCCCCCACAGTGGAGAGAATCAGAAGAGTAAAACCTCGTGGGTTGAGATGAAGACAGTTTCTTAGGGAAAGCAAAACTATGCACACAGGCAAAGCAAAAGTAGAATTAATTCCCTGCTTCCCGTGGGCAGGCAGGTGTTCAGTCACTTCCAGGAGTGCAGAGACCCCTTATGTGCAATAGTTACTTGGGAAGACAAACCCCATCACCCCAAACATCCCCCTTCCTCCTCCTTCTCCCCACTTTATATCCTGAGCTTGATTTGGGGGTCTGGAACATCCCTTTGGTTAGTTGGGGTCACTTGTCCTGGCTGTGTCTCTTCCCAACTCCCCAACTTCCTCATCAGCGCGGCCGTACAAAAAGCAGAAAAAACCTTGTCTCTGTACACAGAGCCCTGCTCAGGCATGACAAAAATATCTCTATATTATCAATATTACTACTAATATCTGTATTATTGTGTGTTCAGCACCGATCCTAAATACAGCTCAGCACAATCCTAACTTAATATTTGCAGAGGTGTTTGATTATAATAATGAGTGACCACGGAAGGCGTCGGCTGTCCGTGGACACAGGCTGTGGAGAGCCAGTTACTTTGGAGGAATAAACCTTCTAACCATGGAAATACAGACTGACAACCCTGAGGATGACAGAGATGAGAGCTAACAATAACAACAGTGGGTAGAGGGTTGCCCTAGAATGTTTACACTGAAATATAAAGCACTGTGAAATAAATTCTTAGTCTTTAAGAGCCATGAGTGAGGAATCCACATTTTTCTTACCAAAGAGGTCCAGGAGCCCACCTTTTAACAAGTATAGGGGACATAATTCTTAGAGAACAGCCGTTCTTTTTCTTTCAAAGCTGTCGTTTAAATTTGGTGTTTGAACTTTCTCTTTAGTCTGAATGGTTTTCAGATCCCAGGAGAGGTAAAGGGGTGAAATCCTATAATATAGGATATTATATACCTGTTGCATTCAATTAACCAGCACCTGATTTCTTTCTCCAAACCTAAATGTTATTTAAAGAAATCTTCCATATTTAAAAAGGAAAACCAATCCTCCTCATGCCAAAGAATACGATAAAGGATGACAGGATCTGGCTGTCCTAAAGGAAACCTATTAGCTATCTCAAGAGTTAATCTTTCAAAGGTTATATTGGGTGTCAGAGAGGTAAAATAGATCCTAAAGATGCATTCTATCCCCAAAAGCAAAAGCTTTTCTTAATGTACATGCATTACACAATAACATCTTAAAAATGCAAAATAAGACATTTTAAGGAATTTATTGCCTAAAGTCGGAACTTATATGAACATTCAAATTGATTAGCTACAGCCAAAAGCTAAAAGGTACATAACAGAGCCTGAAAAATTAATGAAAGCGTTGCTATTTTAGTTTAACATCCCTGTTTTTTTGCTATCTAAACACTCCTACCATTGCAGCCATCAGTTTTGTAACAGAATGTTTTACCAGGCCCTGCAGCAGACAAATGAACTCAAGATTGTCCTCAAAAGTCTGTGAAAACACCTCAGGAAATGTTGACACTTACAGTTTATGGATCAAAGCTGAATTATCTGAAGCTAAATTATTTAAATTCTTCAGATGATGAATTGCATGTAGCTCTCCATGAATGTTTTGTTTTCTAATTATGAAACATTTTTCACTTGCGATAAAAACCGGTTCTTTGAGAGGATGAATAATATGCAGCATTTTTAGGCATCTTTTAATGTGCCAGGACTGAACTTTCTCTGACATTTAGCAGCGTCAGGAAAAAGGCCTCCCTTTGCAGAGGAAGCCTCGTATTTCTAAATGCTCGTGGCAAAGGGCGGGTTTGTGGCATCACGACTTCCACGGCACCGAAGGAGCCGTGCAGTGCCACGGCGATTGAGATGCACCAGGCCAGGTCCTGCTGTCCATGCTGCGCTCACAGCTCCAGAGCGTGGCCAGCGGCAGTGTGCACTCAGCTGTCGCCCTGATTTTTTCAGCCTTCTCTTCTGTTCCACAGTTTCATGTTTTAAGTTCTTTCTCACACTCCGGTCTGTAAACACCGACAAATGTTCATCACAACTTCAAGGTAGTTTTCATTCTTTATCTTAGAGATATGGACAGCTGATGGACAGTTATCTTAACCAATGGGATGGGGAGAGGTGTCAGCCTTCTCCCCCAATCCCTGGCCTTTGTAGAAATACTATGTAACAGAATCAGACTTTTAAATAAAAGTAGTTTTTAATTCATGCCTTCTAATCAGAATATAAGTGTGTGTTCGTGTGTGTGTAACGAACTACGTCACTCAGTCACTGCAGACTTGCTGCCTCCGAGCTCCGGCCAAGAGGAAGGGCTCGTTGGGTACAACCTCTATGGAATTTGTGGCAAAAGGCAATCTTTGACTTCACGCACCTACAGGGCACGGCTGGCATTTGGAATTTATCCTGGGGAACCTGGTGTGCTTCCACAGAACCCGGGGGGGGCCTTAGGTGACATAAAGCTGGCAAGGTCAGGAGTCTCGAGTCCCGGGCTGCTGCTGCTACCCCACCATCTTCTCCTTCCTGTGAAAATACTAAATGGCTTTTTCAGAGGAATTGTTCTGGGATTTGATTGGCATTATCCCTGGAGTAGAGGTGTGCATTTAAAGTTCTTTGTTACTGATTTTTGCAGGACAATGACTGTTACCTTTGGTTATGTATGGCTCTTTATTCTCTTAAATAAGAGAATTATTTCTGTGTTAATGGCCAAGGAGAACTTGGACTTTGATCATTATGTTTTTAGAGTCCAAGGCTGTAACTTTGCACACGATTACTTTTACCCATCTAACAGGCTGGAATACATCCAAAGGATGAGAACCAACAAGAGCAGGAATGGCTCATGGTTAAGAAGCTGATTCAGTTGGGAGATGTGATCTTGGCAAATTCTCCTCATCAGCTCTGTGCCATAGCTTTCTGCTTCTAAAACAGAGATTAAAATGTTGCTTTTTTTTTTTTTTTCCCACTTGCCTTTTATCTGTGTAAATTGTAAGCATTGGGGAGGGTGCATCTGTGCAACACCTTGTCTGCTGGTGCTTCTTGCTACAACCATAACGTTTAATCAATAAAAATAAGCCTTGTGCTTCTTTGATTCATGAAATGCTGAATATCTTACTAGTCTGAGGAGAGGAATGTGCATTTCAGATGACATTTAACTGGAAAGAGTGGGAGGTCACTGTCCTTGCCTTTCAGTTGGGGAGTATGAAGCCAGTAATGCAAATTTTTAGGCTCTTGGCATGCAAATTAACAAAAGAGGTGGCAGTACACACGTCTTCTCAAAGCTCAAAGCATCACATGTGTACAGGAAAAAAATAAAAAAAAAGGTTACACTTCTGTAGTTCTCTACAGTCAAGCATTCTTTCAAAGAGAAAATCCATCACTTTGAAGAATTTACAGAAGAAAACCTCCACAGCAACTAAAGCTGCAGGCAAGCGACTGAATGCAACTGCTGAGAAAAATAAATAAGGGCCTTTACAGCAGTCCCGTTGAATTGAAATTTTCCTTTATCACAGGCTAGGCTGTTCTAATCTTCTTTTCTACCTCTAGCCACATACTTTAAAAGAAGATTTTCTAAACATAAAAATGTTACAGTAGAAGCAGAGTTTCCAAGTAATGTATTATAAACCACCTCTTACCATACTAAAACACCACCTGAACTTGCCAAAGAACCAGTTTGGCTTAATTTCTCATTCCTGTTGTCTACAGGAGAAATAGTTGTGCCAAAAACAAAAAGGCGGTTGGGTCACACATTGACAGAAATGTCACCTTTAATGGGAGGTGGCATTCAGCGAGTGCCTCAGAATGCTTGAAAAGGCCTTGGAGCACAGGGCAGGCTGAGAGCCACAGCAAAGAAACCTTCTGCAAGACACATTGTCCCCAAAGGTCCCGAGAGCCACAGCAGCCCAGGCGTTTGTGACATCTTGTTTTTCCAGGTGAGCTTAAACAAAACCTCAGGCAGCCCAAGTTCATAGGTTACTTTTTACAGAGGCCACGTACTTTGACATTTAAAGTACAGAACCAGAGAAATGGTCTAAATGAGATGTAAATTTTATTTACTGGTAGATGTACCCAATACTGGGCTGAAAGCTCTGATGAATCGAGCCTCGAGGATAAAAAGCCAAAAGCAGGGCAGGACTGTAGCTGTAATTTTATTTGGGGTTGAATGGAATTTTCTTTGCTCAGGAACAAGGTGCCACAGAAGGAGTCACGCACAGGACTAACTAGCAAGCGTAGAGAGGAAATGAGGAAAATGCCTTGAAAAGCTGGGTTGGTGATATTCCTGTCTAGGATGGGAAGGGTGAAAGCTGATGCTGCTCCTGAATATCCGCTCCCATGGAAGAGGAACCACTCCTCTTCTTGCTGGTCTCTGATGAAGGGTGGTTGGCAGTACCCACCCCTTGGTTCCTAGGACTGTAGTCAGAGCTGGCAGTGAAGCATGACCAGCTGATTGTCCTCCGAGATCCACAGTCCCACAGCATCATCCTGCCGCCGTGGCCTCCGGCCAGCCTTGGCTCTGAGGGTAGCGTTCTGCGCAGAACACAGTGTGCTGCAGCACGCCCGCGACAAAAAGGGCATCTCACTTTGGGGCCAAAGCTTTCCATATGAAACCTCTCCCCTTGTTTTGTACCCGTGATAGTGTTTGCTAGCGCTCCTTTTGCTCCCTCACAGAAGTTGTGAGGGCCAGGCAGGATGAGCGAGGCTGCTGGAAGTCTGCAGGGCCAGAAAGTCGTGTTGGACCGAAGTCGGCCTCTGCTGCACCTTCTGGAGTGCAGCTACTTGTGATTCCCAGAACTGGTGCTGAGCCTTCTCAGAGGCTCTGCGAGCAGCGAATTTACACCCAGATGAACTTTCTGGAGTGCAGCCACTTGGGATTCCCAGAACTGGTGCTGACCCTTCTCAGAGGCTCTGCGAGCAGCGAATTTACACCCAGCTGAACTTTCTGGAGTGCAGCTACTTGTGATTCCCAGAACTGGTGCTGAGCCTCCTCAGAGGCTCTGCGAGCAGCGAATTTACACCCAGTTGCACCTTCTGGAGTGCAGCTACTTGCGATTCCCAGAACTGGTGCTGACCCTTCTCAGAGGTTCTGCGAGCAGCGAATTTACACCCAGCTGAACTTTCTGGAGTGCAGCTACTTGTGATTCCCAGAACTGGTGCTGAGCATCCTCAGAGGTTCTGCGAGCAGTGAATTTACACCCAGCTGCACCTTCTGGAGTGCAGCTACTTGTGATTCCCAGAACTGGTGCTGAGCCTCCTCAGAGGCTCTGCGAGCAGCGAATTTACACCCAGTTGCACCTTCTGGAGTGCAGCTACTTGTGATTCCCAGAACTGGTGCTGAGCCTCCTCAGAGGCTCTGCGAGCAGCGAATTTACACCCAGCCTGGCTTATTAGCTCTGGCTTGTTAAAGCCTGCGAGGCTCCGGAGCAGGCTGGCCCAGCTCCAAGGGGCTGCACTAACGAGAGGGTGACACCACGTTTACAGTAGCTTTTTTTTTTTTGAATACACCCCGAATCAAGACACGTTGGGTACCAACGATATATCTTATTAACAGCTCTTTGCGGGCAAGGCAGCCAAGCGGCATCCCCGGGGCGGCATCCCCCGCCGCTGTGTGCCCGCGGCCCCGCAGCGATGCTCCCACATCCCGGGGCACGGGGACGGGCTGCGGCACAGCAGGGACACACCACCCGTCCGAAAAGCCTTTCCCGCAGCGCTCTGCTGGCGGCACCGCGGCCTCGGGGGGGTTCCTTTGGGCAGGTGAGGCGGGAGAGCCGAAGGGGCAGGCGGTCCTCCTGCCGCCCGGGGCATCTCCCCCCGATGGAGCGCGGCGCTGCCCGGCCCTCATCCCCGCCCGCAGCTGGCGGGGCGGCGCCGCGAGGAGGGAGGGAGGGAAAGAGGGAAGGGGCTCGGCCGAGGGCGGGCTCTCGTCGTCCTGGCGACGCCGGAGTGAGTTGTAGCGGCGGCGCGGAGCGGTCGGCGCCGGAGCCGGAGCCGGGCGTGCAGGGCGGCCCCTGGCCCTGCCCCGGGCG
>WBMY01010634.1:96086-122890 GCA_013397315.1 Donacobius atricapilla | reverse complement strand
GAAAAAAAAAAAAAAAAAAAGAAATAAAAGAACTTGTGGATTCGCTTGCTCGCCGTGTCCCGAAGCGCGGGCAGTTGCGGGGATTAACAATTCCCGATGCTGCGAGACTGCTCACATTTCAGTGAGAAAAGCCCCGAAAGTTGCGTTAATTTGCGTTACTTTCAATGGAAGGCTGGCGGCCAGGCGGCGTCCTTGAGGGGCTGGGTACCCAGCGAGGCATTTGTGAGGCACATTCCGTGCAGGTGGGACCCTCCTGGGCTGTGTCCGGGCTGGACCCTGGCAGCAGGTACCCAGGTGGGGCCATTACGGCTTCACTTTAAATAAATCAGTTCACCTGTGGGTCGTTGAGGCGGTTCGTGTGATCAAACCATGGTCCAGTGTAGGCTCTGAGCTAGGATGTACCCAGGTGGGGCCATTACGGCTTCAATTTAAATAAATAAGTTCACCTGGGGGTCGTTGAGATGGTTCGTGTGGTCAAACCACGGTCGAGTGTAGGCTCTGAGCTCTCCGTTCAGTCGTGGACCAGCTAGGGGCTTTGGATTTTGCTGCGAAGGTAGAATAGCATAAATTTTGGGTCAGGTAGGTTTTTTTATCGGTTTCAGTGGTCTTTTTTATCGGTTTCAGTGGTCTTTTTTTGTCGGTTTCAATGGTTTTTTTTGGTCTCTGGCTATGTGGTGATTTCCCCAGCAAACCTCACCATTTTTTTTTTTTCCTCTTGGAGTGTTCGTTTGATATTTAATTGGCATTAAATTACAGTTGTTAATAAATCCGTCTCTGCAGTCAGATATGCGCGGAGATTAAAAAGTGAAACTTGTTTTTGCTGGAGATTGTAAGAATAAAATTTGGTCTAGATGTTCAAAAACGTTTTGGTTTGTGGCTGACTTGAAATGGTTCTTTAAGCTTCAGGATGCATTTTTTTTCCTCCTGTTGATATATATTTTTGAAATAGATGAAGCTTAATGTAACTAACTTGGGCAGGGGCACTAAATACCTGTAACACAGGGTCTTAGGTTGCAAGCATGTACAAAGTGCCACATACAAATAGATGCTCACGTGTTTCCCCAGAGACTGTTCCATGATGGTTAAAGCTGGAACATTGAATGCACAGGAACTTCCATAGACTGCACTTTTTCTTCTTTCTTTTTTTTTTTCCCCCTCAGTTGAGGGGACCTTTCGTGTTGTCCTTAGTTGCACTGGTTATGTCATGCTATTCCAGCATGGCATTACACGATGTGACTGATGCAGTCTCATGTGTCACATCACAGTGAAATCACTGGAGGGAGAAAGTTTTCCTCGGTGAGACTTAAGGATATTTATAAAATTTGGGGTTTTTTTTTTTGGCTTGTGATATTTGTTGCTAAGGTCAGAGGCCATATGTTGCATTCAAGGTACCTGTCTGATTTCTCTGGCTATTGGCAGGTTTGAAACCAGAGACCAGGAGGAGATTCTGGTTCAAAATAAAATTGCAAACCTGCTGTTTCTCTGTAAAATGGGTTAGATGTGTTTTTAGATTACTTTCAAATGGCAAAGCATTGCTGCAATCAGCTGTATTCTTTGCTGTGCTCTTTAGAAGAAAGAGAGCTGGCTTAATGATCTACTGCTCCACGGTGAGAGAGCATTTGAAGTGACGGGCAAAAGCAGTATTTCTACCTGGTGTCTTGTCAAGATTTATACCTTGGCATAACAAGGGACCTCAGCATGCAGAACAAGCATTTCCACTGTGTTGTGAGAAATCTGTTTTTTATGCTGTTTATCCTTCGGTGGTGGGAGAGTGTCTGATGTTGTTCTTATTTATTAGTTCCTTTGTTACATAGGTCACAGGTCTGGAGATTTTTTTTTTGGTGCTTTTAGCAGGCTTGTAACAACATGCAGCTCTTCTACCATGCTCAGCTAAGGTGGCTGAAATTGATTTAATGTTTAGCCTCTTACATGTGAAATTGAGTACAGTAAATATGTTTTTCCTGGTGCCTGCATATTGAAGGCTGCTAATATTGATCCCACCTTACAAATGAACTCGGGAGACTCTTTGTCTCTTGCAGTAAACTTGTGCTTCTCAGTACAAGGAGAGCAGCGTTTTAAGCTGGTTGACCTGCTGAGCTGTGATTTCAGGTGCTGCTCTGCTTTCTTTCCCAAGTAACAATAGAACCTGTTTGTTCACGCGTTATCACGCTCAGGATTTTGGGAGGTGGCACTCAGGAACTTTCCAGACGGTGGAGAAAGATCCCTGGGTAATAAACCCCAGAAGAAGGATGGATTTGGCTTTAGATCTGGGACTCCGAAGGCTGCAAAGCTGAGTTTTGAGGTGGTCCTTGCAGGCTTCAGTCAGTGTTGTTGCAGTTAGGTTCGCCTCTGATGTACCGTATTGTCATTCCGAGCTGGTTTTGTGCAAGAAGCCCCCAAGGCAAGGTAACGCTCTAAACAGGCATCAAAGCATTTTGAGGAGCTTGGATGAGGAGTGTAGTACGTTCAAAACATGTAATTATTGTATCAGTTCTGGCTTGCGGCTCCTGGTGGTGGGCAAAGAACATCAGTAGCTATGTTTTCTTTCAAGCTGGTAAAAACTCCTTTTTTTTTTTCCCCCTCTTCTAGGTATTTGTTTGAATACATAGAGGAAGATGACAAGTGTGCATGGATGAGTTTACGTAATTAACACCTGCTAGATTTGCAATTATCACTGCGAAGTGTTTACATTGATTTATGGGAGGAAGGTGGCCCATGAGAGGGATGCTGATAATATCAACACAGTGGATTAAATGCACATTTACACCTCTATTGACACATAAATTATCTGTGCCAGGAATGCACTGAAAAGGCTGCCGATGGAGCAATAATGTGGCACAAACTACTGGGTTTGGATTCAGCTCTGTCATCCTTCTGTGAGGCGCCTACGTGGAAACCTTCAGCCGAGCTACTATAGGATATAGAGGCTCACAGAATGGCTGCTTGTTAGGATAATGAGCAGTGATGGCAAAGAGGAAATTAGAAGGATGATAAAAGACGCTGGACGAGGTTTGACGGAATTCTCTCGCCTTTTTTTAAAATCATTTTTAGATTTTTGGTGTTTATACTATGGATTTTTAGAGAAAGCTTGAAGAGGCTGGAAGAGTCTTTGTAGCAGGGAAATGGAACCTGGCTCTGAATCCAGCCAACATCAGAAAAGAAAGACTGTGACACATGGACTGGAAGATCAAAAAAGGGTAAGTGACAAAAGGTGGGAGCACTTTCTGCTTAAATTGCTGAAGGAGATGCAAGTGGCAGAAGAGCTCCACGTAATGCTTTTATCACTTGCACTTGCTGCTCGCTTTGCTCAGCCAGCTGTAGCTCTCTTCTCCTGATTATATGTTTTAGAAAATGTTTGTCTTTCGCTTCAGGCTTCTTCCAACTTACGGAGCAAAGAGCTGAGGGAAGGGGAAATTGTGATATGAGTGAAAAAAGGGAAACGTCTCTAGAATTCAGGCTGTTTGTCGATGAAAGAGACGTACAGTGCAAGTGAAATGTACTGACACTTACTGAGTCTGGTTAGATTATTGATTCATTGTAAGCTTAGCTTTTTTTTTTTTTTTCCTGTTGATATCATTAGCGGAGCGGTTAGAAAAATGCTTTCTTGGCGTTTGGTGTTGTAACTTTGCTGAGAATGTTGTACACTTGTCAGTCTCCTCGCTGTCCTGGTGGTGGTGTTTGCATTTTGCTGCAGTTGCCGGGTGTAATTTTGGCTTGAACCAAAACGTGCCTAAGGTCAGCTGTTGGCATTTATTTTTGCACAGGTGCTTTGTGGCAGCTCTGTGTGTCCAGGTGGTGTTGTGTTATCCCATCCTGATGGGTTTGTGCACTAAACTGGCCTCAAGTGCAGTCCTTGTCTCAGACAAAACTGTGGCTCGTGAGCAGCTGGGACTCCAAAGTTTTTTTGTTGGCACCAGTCAAGCAAACTAAACCTTGAGATGTTTGTGCAGTGTAAATAAATCATTGATGTTGTCCTCCGTGCAGAGTTGATGGGGGATAGAAAACGCCACGTTCAGCTCTGTGTGGAGAGCTCCTTTCCCCTGCGTGATTTTTATTGCAGTTGAAAACCGAGTTAGGGAAAAAAAAAAAATGGACCGTCAGCTATTGTTTTGCTGTTCAACAGCACCGTCTGATTTTAAGGAGAGGGAGGTTTGTGTCACAGTTTCATCAGGTCTGCTGAAGAATAAAAGTGGTTTCCCTGTCACCCCATTAGAAATCTAAGCAGCCTGGAAAACTTTCAGAAATTGGATAAAATGCAGCTGCTTGTTTGGAGAGAAGTGGTATTTGGGGGACATTCATTTGGGGAACAAAATAAAACTCCTGAATTATCTTAATTGCACCAAGCACGATCCATTAACTGACAAGCTGCCGAGGTCTTCCTTCCCCATTTTTCAAGGAAGCATTTCGGGACCGGAGTGAATCGATAAGGGTTGAAACAAAATCCCTCTAGTGACTTAATTTCTGGAGGCTGCTCCAACACTTTCCCCCCCCCTCCCTTCAGTGTGCAACTGCGCGTGGGGCGTGATGGGGAAAACATTTGCGACCTGTGACACTGAAGTATGCTGTAATTGTTTTGATGCCCCAGAATTAATATGCAATGATGTCTGTCTCTCCTCGCTGATAGGTATGGGAGCCTACATCTCCCATCTGCTCCTGGCTCTGCGTGTTTGGTGCACATCTAGCACGGGGCCTCTGAATGGATAATATAACCCCAAGTGAGGCTCAGTGGCAGCTGGGATAACATCAATTGGTCATGCTTTGCTGACATTCATTTTAACTTGAACTCCAGCCGTCATGGAGATTATTAAATTTATAATGATATATGTACGATCCATTTTAATGACTCTGCGTGCTTGGGCGATCTCTCTCACTTCTGTTTGCAAAACAAGTCTTAATAGAGTATTACATTTCATTTCCTACAGAATTTTGCAGGGAAAGCTCACAGATGAGAGCTTTGCTTGGACTTATGTCTACTGGGAAAAACCAGTTTGGAATAATAATAATAATAATAATGTTGATGCAACTCAGTTGATGTTATTATGGAGCTGAATAGTAATGTAAACTTTAGTGTTCTAAGCTTAAAATTCTTAGATTTCTGGAAGGGAAAAGTGTGTGTGTGATCAAAGGCCATTAAAATGAATCATCAATAGGCCCTTTCTTGTTATTGGAAGTGAGGCTTGTGCCGGAAGAAATAAGACCAAGCTCATTTTTAATCAGGTGAGTGCGTGATCCTTTTAATCACCATATATTTTATGGACATAAAGTCAACCATTGTTTAGTGCTTCTGAAGCAGTAAGAGATCAGTCTGTGCATGTACGGCCCTCGATGATGGATCTGGCTTGTCTTTCCCAAGTAAAATACAGAACGCTATGTCTGCATTTGTGGTGCAGAAATAAAGGTTAGTTTCCTGTTTGTTTGGTTTTTTAACTGTGCTTTAAAGTATCAACTTAGTAGCTATATTGATTAAAGCAAGACAAGGTTTAGTATTTGTGCTTGTTTTTTAGAGGGGATGGGGGTTTTGCTTTTTATGCCTTGGCTGATCTTCAAGAATTCAAAACTGGGCTGCCTCTGACTTTGCTGAAATCAGCCAAAGCAGGTTCTTTTCACTCATCACAGCTTCCCAGGCTGACTTTAAAGAGGACTCCTATTAATCTTTGGGATTGCAATGCAGCCATCTACATATCTGAAGTTGGCTCTAGTGGGAATTACGCAGCCAAATCCCGTGTAACTGTTAATGTTGGAGTGAAGAATCCGATCAGGTTTAACAACCGTGTAAGCTGACCATGTGAAGGTAGCAGGATTACCAACGTGAATGCTAATGTGAATAGTGAGCAGCCTTTGTGCCAGGCTATGACCTTGGCAACAGAGTCTTTAAATAAAGGAGTAATGCAGGTGATGCCACGGAATTTTTGTCTGTAAAGTTCGTATGTAGGGTATTGTTTTGGTATGAAACGGGTGATCGCTCATGAGCAGTGAATTTTACTTTTTTTTTCCCTTGAAGAAGAGACTTGAGGTAAATACTGCTGCTAAAATAATCTAGTTAGGTACATTTTCATGTCCTGTATCTTGAATAATTTAGTGCTGCCCTGCGTTCTGATAAATTGCATTTTCTGCTGCAGAGTGAAATGAAATATTTCTGCAGTCTGTTTCCATCCTTCATTCCCCCTTCTTCTTGACTTTTCATTCAGGTCCATAGCTCTGAGTTAGTGGGACATCCTTAAGAGATGTGTATGTGCAATAGTGACAGAAGTGTCTTCTGCTCTGCCTGACTGAACCCTCTTTGACTGAATGATGAGTAAAATGTAACTGTGAAATGCATTCTGACTTTGGAAGGATCTCTGTAAATGTGTGTTTTATGCTTAGATGTGCTCTATTGTCTAACTAAACATTTGTCTCTGCTAAACTTGTGATTTTAATTATTTAGAGATTTATTTGCCCTTACCTGGTGTAGTGGGCTGGGAGGTTTTAGGAAGGAGTGTGTTTGTTGTCAGCAGCACAGAAAGTAGCGTGGTGTGCTGCACCTCACAGGCTTACAGACGGCCGATTGCTTTTGTACATGGATTTGTGGGCATTTTGGGGTTTGACTGCAAAAAAATTGTCCCCCTAGGTCTGGAAATATCAATGCAAGCTCCCTGGCCATGCTGCCCCATGAGAGGCAGAGTGTGGCTGGCACTGGACCTTGGAAAGCCAAACCGATGGTGGCCTGTTAATATTTTTTTCCCCCTTTTGCTGCTCGTTAGTAAACATCCTCAGCTCTTCCATTTTTTTTTTCCTTATTTTTATTTCGAAGGAAGAACGTGCGAGCTGCAGTTTTACAGTGTTACAAGCAGGCTAACACTGTTTTCCAGGGGCGTCTTTCTCTCTAGACTTGTTTTTGTCGGAGCAGTCCTTGCGATTCCCGTGCCTGAAGCCGTGTGCTTGTAACTTTCTCCTGGGTTTGTGTTTTTTCCTGGCTTATTTTTGCTACACTTCCCATTTGCTTGGGGATGCTCTGCTGCCACCTTTACCTCAGAGTCAGTTTAAGGAGCATAAGTAGTCTCACATGTTTATTCTGAGGAGTTGTGTTGTTTAAAGCAGGGTGATGGGGGCTGAGTACTGTGTTTATTAACAGAATTTTGTGCTGTGACATTACTGCTGTGCTGCTGAGCCAGTGTGGAAGCGCTCAAGTATAACCACTCGTAAACTGCAGCAAGACTTAGCTTATGAAATTGCGGCAAGCTGTGTTGTGGGGTTTTGATAATTTCACTAACTGGGTTTTTATGGAAATATGCACGCAGTAAAACTCCACTGAGCAGGGGCACTGAGAAAATGCCAGCTTCTCCTTTGTCTTTCAGACATTTAAAACCTTCTGTAAACATAACAATCTCTGTAAAATTTGAGTTCCTGACTGGATTTTGTGTTTTTATTACGGTAATTAAGACTGTTAATAAATTTACTTTAAACCTTCTAATCCCAGAATCATATTTGGGAGATTTTAGTTACATGGATGTATCTTGGTGGTGTGTCCAGGGCTTGGCTTCTGCTTTAAGGTCGTAAATTTCCTGCTCTTTAAGATGCTTCTGTAACCCTTTTTTGTGGGTGTGTTGTCTGTGACAATTTTCAACCACTCTTCACTGAGCAATTGGCTCAAAGAAACAGGCAGTTGTGTTTATTTTAGTGATGCAGATTTTCACCTTAATGGTTGCTACCAGGTGTTTTATTCTTCTGTTTTATCAGAAAGTTCTTTCTACAATGCTTTAATGAGAGAGTCGTAAGAGTGTGGCTTGGTATTGCTGGCCAGACCCTGGTCATGAAGAAATTTTCCATATTGTCAAAAACGTTTATGTAATATAAACAAAGGATCTTGCTTATTCAGCTGGTGTCTCTTGTAATCTTTGTCTAGTTAAAGGAATTCGGGGACTTTTTAAGATTCAAGGATGATTTTTCTCCAGCTGGCATAAGTTTGTGTTAGGATGTGATACAAAGGATCTGGGGTGATGTCAACCAAAGATTGGACTGCAAGTGGTGAACTTCATGTGCCTGAGGGCTCTGGTCTCCACTAGAACTGACTGCTGGAATTCTGTCAGCCTTCCATCTCTCTGCCCTGACCTTTCCCCACGTCTGTGCTGCTGTACAATGAAAAAAAGCTCCGGTGTGATTCCTGGGGGCCTTGGGCTTGCCCACATTTCTGAGCTTTCCCTCTGTGTTGTAAAGTGAACTTTATATGGCTCGGGTGCAAATGTTATTTCTCTTCCTCAAACCGAGTGAAGTTCATGATCTCAAAAATAACTTGACTAAGGACTTTCAGCTGAAATTCCAAGGCTGTGGAAGAAATAGCCGTGTGCTAGCAGGTGGCTTTCCACAGGAACTGTGGCTGAAAGCCTCTTGGAGAGGGAGGGAATGAAGCTGATCAGGAGATGAAACCAAGGGGCTGAAGAGATGCATAAACAGGTGCTGCTTGTGCTGTGGCTCTGTAATGACAGGAGAAATGTGAGTGAAGCGTTGCACTGCAAGGATGGGACTCTGGGAATCCCTGTGGAAAACATCTGTGACACCTTTTGCAAATTTGCCGATGGCACTCTTTGAGCGGGATGCCCGGTTTTGGGTCTCTAGCTGAACCAAAACCAACATGGGGGTGAATTACAATCTGCTTGGGGGGCATATCCACTTTTCCCCACATGAACAAAAAGCAGAACAGTTATTCTTGAGGGTTTATTCCAAAATCCTGGCAAGCATGCCTCTGAAAATGCTTGCATGGTAGGCAGATTACACAGCAGATAAGTGCTGATGCCGTTGTTAATGGAGCTGTACAAAACCAGGCGGAAATCATTTCTGTTTGCTGAAATTTTCTTGAATAATATGGAAGAGTGGATTATTTCCAGTCTTAAAGGGGTGAGGATCAGTGCTGGTGAGGACTTTACGTGGCACCCCTGACTCTGCTCAAGCCTGGAGGATCTTCCCTGCTTGCATTTGTGTGTATCTACACACCGCAGAGTTTTAAACTGGCTTTTTCCCCCCTCTTCCCTGGTGGTAGATTAAGTCTGCACTGGTGTGATGTGCTGGTTCAAATCCTGTGACAGTGCCTGGTGTGCTGTAGTGCCAGTGGCACTGATCAATAGCTGATCTTTCCGAGCTGGACAGAAACCCAGCAATATGATGCATCAGCTGCTTGCCTCATGTGCAGGGAAGAAATCCAGCCCTTCTTCCAGCTGCTGCTGCTGACAACAGGCTTTGAAACCCTAAGGCATTGCCTGTGATGATTGTTCTTATCTTGGATGATTGTCTCTGAGTATTAATGGTCATAAAATAGCTGGGATATTTCAAAATTTAGCCAGGCATCTTGGTTCTGTGGAAAATCCCCAGTCGGAGGTGGGTCTTATATCCTGTCTCCTCTGCTTGGATTTGGGGTGCCTTGTCTGGGGTCCTTGTGAGTGTGGGCTAAAGAGTGGAAGCCGGACATGATGCTGTGGCTCAGTGCATTAGTGAGCCTCTCACTCCAGTCTTCCACATCCTGTGGTATAAATGAGGATTTTATAGCTAGGATCCTAATGGCTTCATCAATCTAATTTTGAAGGAAATGAAACCAAAAGGCTCAAGCAATAAATACAGGGTAAGTGCTAATGTAGTATAGGGTGTATTCTTTGGACTGTAAGAATACTTGTTTCAAAACAAAGTTAACTTCAGATATTAAAAAGGGTTGTAGGATGCTAAAGAGAACTCTCTGCTTAGTAACAAAAATTCTTCTGTTGCTAGTTAGATTGTAAAAAAATTTACTCCCTAAAAACAAGGTGTTCCTGGAAATATTTCTGCAGCTGTGAAATGCACTTTGTCTCTCATTCCCTGCTTTTACAGTGGTTCAGCAGAAGTTGCTGTTCTTCCCTCTTTCTTTCAGTGATTAAGATGTGGCAAACGCATGTTTTCTGTGCCACGGGATGCATTTCACCTGATGCCCAGCTTCAGGAGCCAGCCCGCTTCCCAGCCCTTACACCTGGGAAAAGTCCGATGGAAATTACCTCATGTCAGGTCACTCAGGGTTGCGACAATTAGTTCTGTGTCCCGTGCATTTTACAGGACAGGTGTCTCTGTCTGCTACATAAAAGGTGAAAGAAGGTAAATACTAGAGGTTGTGTTTTAATTATTTTTATAAAGCAAGTGTGACTTTCAGATAGTATACATTGGAACTCATTAGCGTGTAGTTTCACTGCACACCTCCTTAGAAAAATGTTCATTATTATGCAAATGGCTGCCCTCTGGCTTTGAAGTAATTGTCACTTGGAATAATGTGTGGGCCATGGTAGAAAATACTTCAAAACCTAAATAGCTGGGAAATTCAAATTGGACAGCCAGACATTGCCTCTTGTTATGTCTGTGCCTGGAAGCAAATTTGCTATCCCTGAGGTCTGCTATCTATTGTGATATTCCTGGTGAAGGGAGGAAAGGGAATGGGGAAAAGGAGGAAGGAGTGTACAGGAAATAGTCTCTGGGATAATTCAGACTTCTTTTCTAATTTTGGGGCGTATTGCAAAGCTTGGAGTCTTCCAGACTCAAGGGTCTTCCAGAAAGGGCGGCATTTGGGAGAGACAGACACGCATTTGTCAGTATTTATTTTTAGGCACTCAGTGTTAGGGGTTTTTCTGCTTGATTATAGTCTGGTTTGACAGATGTGGTATAGATTTATTTATTCTTCCACACTGCAGCAGTTCATAACTTTAAGAAACGAGTATTAGTGACATCTTCCAGTAGCAGCAAAGCTCTAGTATATTCTTTAACAAAGAAATGAGGTTTCTCTATTAGGGTGTAGATCCAGTACCACAGACAGCTTTAAGCATATTCTCTGGTGCACTGCAGATGAAGGAATTCTTGGTGAGTGTGACAAATGTGTATTTCTTAGGTATTCCTGCTTGAAAAACATCATATGTCCGTGTTTGCAGTCCCCTTCATGTGTTACTTCCAGAGGATTGTTAAGAGGAATACTTAAAATGTAACAGAACCTGGCAGTAAAATAGGTGTGTTACAGATGAAAATGGATATTTTCTTCTAGAACTGTTCAAGGTCACATTGGTCTAACTCTAAAATAACTGGTGGGAGCCTGCTGGACTACGTGAACTCATTCTCCCAGCTACATTCCCTTTGTAATACAGTACCTTATTATTGTTTTCTACATCAAGTGGTAATTTCCCTTTGCAGAGGAAGACTGGAAGGGATAATACATGCGAGTTTCTTGCCTTTTCTTGCACAAACCCTTTTGCCAGTCCGTCCACTCCCTGTTTCTGCTCTTTATCTGGCAACACAGCATAACCCAGAGGAAGGATGTGACAGTGACCCCGTGGTCTCTGTGCGCAGCATGATGGGGAGGTGGAACCAGTGTAGGTACCTCAACCTTTCTCCAACTGCTCAGGAGTATCCTGCAGCTTCTGATGGCAGCCAGACTCATTTTTGGGAGACTGAGAGACTCCTGCAACATTCCCGTGGAAGTAAAAGCCGGTGAGACGATGGACATAATTTTTTTGGGGTAGAATAAAAAAAAAAATTACTCCCTTTTTGTGGTAGAATTATAAAAATCCCTTCTTTACAGAAGACTGTCATTCATCCTTTAGAAAGAAATGATCTGGCTTACAAATTAGCTTGTCCTTGCAGCATTAGGGAAAAAATAGCCTGGTATTGAAGACTGTGATTCCTTTTCTTGCTAACAGATTATGATGTGTAGATGTCTCTTGAGGCCATCGCACATTGATGGTAATAAATATGTACTCAGACTTGTGTAGCTATTTTTCAAGTATTCTGCACTAAAAAAAGGAGTTGTTTGCAGGGGAGCTGAGGGGCAAGAGAGTAGCTTCTGAGATGTGTTGAGAAGTGGTAGACAAGGTAGGCTTGTTATGAAAAAACTCACTTATAGGTGGAAAACGAGAACTGTACGTGCTGCTAAGCATTTAGCTTGCAGTTTATTTTCTAAAGTCTTTCGGCTCTTCATTGTGATGACAGCAGTGACTATCAGATCCTCAGTAACTTGGAGGATTTGTTTTGGATAAACAACATACATCCGATATGACTACTCCAAAAATGTAACAAGGCAGATGGAATTGCCTGTGTTATTTCACTGTCTCTCTCTAAAGCCTCCTAATTCAGATGCCTTGTTTTCTTCATTGATGTTCGCTGTATCATGTCAGACAAGGTAATGAATTTTTAAAATGTCGTCAATTTAGCACGGTGATGCTCAACATTTTTAAGGAAATCCTGTGAACACAGTAGGAATGATAGTGGTTAGAAACTGGAGAGATCACAGGATTGCAAGGCTTGTGGGTAAGGAAAGTTGGATTGTAGTTAAATCTTTTTGTGATATGAGCATGAACTGGACCTCAGCTGTTCTACTGTTGTTCCATTGGTTCCATTGGTGAATGTTAAACTAAACAAACAAAAACTGGATGGTGCGAATTCAGTTATTGAAAGGGTGCCCTTCCCATATCAACCTTGATCAAAATCAACGTAAGATGTTAGAAATGAGTGAAAGTTGCTTCAGCTATCTTCTAATTACATAATGTTTGAGCTTTAATGCTCTTTAGGCTGATAGCTCACATTTTGTGAATGAGAAGACCACCACAAAACACCAGAAGAGATCTTTATTTCAAACATTTAATTTTCGCAGGTTTTAAATACTGCACGCCATTGATGTGAAATTTGTATTAGTCTTATGTGCTGGTTTGATGTTATTGTCTGTTTTATTTGCCTCCCAAACTGGCATCATTTTGATTAATGTGCTGACTGCTGGAGCTCAGGCTTGGCGATAGGAAGAGCCTGTCTTCAAACCCCTTTTCCTTTAAGATGCTTGACTAAATAAAAGGAAGATTAGTTATAGTGTGTGTGTTAGGACTGGAATAAAATACTCATAAATATTTATCAGGTGGGGAAAATAAATACATGGGTGCATCCTTTAAAACTCAGGTGACATGGCATAATAGAGCTGCTGGCAGAGGATGAAAGGTGAGCGTGGGGGGATTTTTCACCTTGTGTAAACTGTGGAGTAACCTGAAGTGCAGTACAGCACGTGGAAATGCCAAAGGAAGATGGAAGCGTGTACAGGCAAGGACCTTTCTAGGTTGATAGGCAGAGATGATCGCTTTCCTGAGAGCCTGGAACTTGGAACTGATGGTGGGTGGTCTGATGTCGTGCACTGTATTCACAGGGGCTGAGTGTGAACTCAATGTGTTTAACGCTTTGACAGAATCACGGTGGGAAAGAAGATACGTACTGAGGGGCATTAGCAGAAAATTCAGAGTTTGTAACCTCCATTGTGATCAGTAATGGCATAAACACAATGGTTTTAGTCTTCTGTGTTCACCTGTCTTCATCTGTAGGTGTATTTTTGGCTTGTAGATGTAGCTGTTGGATTTTTCCACGCGTGTAAGCACAGCTCTTCACGGAGGAGAAAATGAGTTTCCAATTGCCGATTGTAAATAATAGCAGGAAAGGTGGAGCTCTGTGGTTCAGGAGGGGAGTGTGTGAAGTGCTGAGGTGTGAAAGAAAATCCTCCCTCTCTCCTTCTCGAGGTTGTTTTGGCAGGATCTGAGTTGGGAGATGCTGCAGCTTGGTGAGGGTAACTGGCCCAGCCTGGGTACGTCCCAGTGGCATCTCCGGAGCTTTACTAAAATCTTCAGCCAAAAGAGCCCTTCACAGTCTGAGTGTGCCACGTGGGTTGGGCTGATCTGCCCGCTGCTGCTGCTGCTTCACATTTCAGGGTGTTTGGGTGGCCCCTTCGGTGCTGCCCTACGCAGATGAGAATATCCGAGATACACAGCTCCCAGTATTGGATTCCTCTTGGATTAAGCTACTTTTTGGTGGTTTTTTTTTGGTTGTGGGTTCTTTTTTTTTTTTTTCTTTTGGAGGTGGGCATCATGTTCAGATTAATCCAGCTGTCATCATGGTGGCTTTTAGGCAATGTAGCTCCAAGGTCTTTGGGAGAGTAGAGGAGTGATATGGAGGATGGAAGGCTGGAGGAGAACTGCCTTGTTCTTGCAGTGCTGGTTTTGGTTTTTATTTGGGGTTTTTGTTACTGTTAGTAAAACGGCAGCTAGAAATGGATAATCTTGATAAATGGCGAGAAATACTTGTTTGAGTCTTGCAGGAAAGAACACAAGACACATGGAAAGCAAGTATGATGCAAGCATTCAGCTTATATGAGGAAATCTGCTTAAAAATTGAAGTGTCCTTATTTCTAAGCAACAATAGAACCCCCCTAAACAAACAAAAAAACACACCTCTTGCAAACCACAGCAAACGCTCTGCAGCCTGTAAAAGACTGTACTGCTCTATAGTAGCTTTNNNNTCTTTTTTTTAGTTTTTTTTTTTTTTTTTTTTTTCTTTTTTTTTTTTTTTTGCTGTTTCTTAGTGGCTTTTCGTGTGTGCATGGAGGTGCAGACCATTCCTGTCTGCGCAGAGTTCTGGTGTGTTCTGAAAAGAGCGACTGGGCTGAGAGAAGTGTCCCAGAGAGGCAGAGGTGTGTGTGGAGATGGGGGTGATCCCCCTCTGGTGCTGCCCCGTGCTCCTGGGGAGCAAGGAGAGCTGAAGAACTTTGTCTAATCGGCATCAGTGGTACGTGTTTTTGAAGATGATGAAGCAGCGCCTGCTGTCCTCTCCTCTCCTCCCTGTCATTTCCTCGGCCATAGGGTGATGGATCATGGCTGATGGCACTTACTCTGCGGTGAAAGCTGGTCACTATCGAGTGCAGAAGGATTGAGGATTAAGATTGTTCCAAGACGTTCTGAATGTCTCAAGAGGTGTGCGTGTCTAAACAAATCATGCAAGCTAATTAGTTCATCTTGCTAGGTATCTTCCAAGTAAACCACCAATTTATTTAATGGATCTCATGATTTTGGATGAGAACATAGTATAAAGGTCTCTCGTGCCCTGCTTATCTGAGTCACAGTGGTGGTTCCAATAGCAATTTCTGCAGTAAGCCTTTTCAGCAGGTGTATTTTAAATATTCAGGACAGAGAAAAGGGGTTTTTCTTATTTTCCAGCGAATCTTTAAGCCTTTTCAGCAGGTGTATTTTAAATATTCAGGACAGATAAAAGGGGTTTTTCTTATTTTTCAGCGAATCTTATCTGGGTTGGGGGAGTCTAAGCGAGGGAGGGGTTAGAGGAGGGTTCAGAGCCTGTCCTGTCCCAACCCTGGCAAGCGCAGTAGACGTGCTCCATTCACCCAGCGGTTCCTCGGCTGTGTGTGTTCCTGGGGTCAGGAGGACAACCCCATCCATCCCTGAGGAGCCTCCACGTGGACCAGCAGCAGCCTCACGCTGCCAGAAGTGCCCCGGAGTGTGTTGTAGCTGCTGCCCCAGCTGGGCCTTTGGAGGAGAGGTGATGTACAGTCTGTCAGCGTGGTCCTCGGGGGATGCCACAGCGTCTCATTGTGGTTCCCTCAAGCTGGCACGTGTTTTTAGCCAGCTTAAGGGTGTCCCGTCATCGTGACCAAATTCATCCGGGAGTTTGGAATGGCTCATTTCCTTCTGAAAGAGGACACTATGCCGAAATTATCCTGTTGCAAGTCAGTTGCGATGATGAACTTCAAAGATAATCTTTTGCTGCCAATTAAGATTAGTAATCTAGAGTGCTTTTTATGTTATGAGTTATTTTCCGTTCCTGTATCCATTCCTATTAAACTAGAAAGTGGATTCCAATTTAGAATTTTTTTTTACAGCCTCTAAATAACGGCAGCGTTCAGTCTTGGTTTGTGTTTAATGGCTGGATAAAGGCTGTTTGTTTTTATTTGCAGTGCAGTGTTGTCTCCTTTGCAGATGATGTCAAAGATACCATAAAACAACGTGGTGACTGTTTCGTAGATTCTTTTCATCCTTAATGTCTGAGAGGAGGATGTGACTGTGCACTTCAGCGAACGGTTCAAAATTGAGTCTTAGGCTGCAATATCTCAACTTCTTGTGTGTCTACAGTCCAAGCACGTTGCCAGCCAGCATATGTGGCAATGTTCGCAGAGAGCATCGTGCAGTTAAACCCTTCTGAAATCCAGGTCTTTGTCAGGCACATCCAGGCAGCATGTCAGATGTTGGAGCGTTGAACTTTGGAAGCCAAGAACTATTCATAACCATTGATGATAACTTAATATCCGTGCGCGCGTGTGTGTTTTTTTTTCTTTTTGGCCACGTGCCCAGATTCTATAACGATGAGTAGTTATCTTTGCAACCTTTCACATTGTTGACAGTGATTAATAACGTGTTGTGCACACTTCCATTGCATCAAATACCAATTTTTTGGGTAATGGGGAAAGAATATCTAATTAGGGAATTAATATCATTGACTTCACACGTTGTATGTAATTCAAGGTTGTTGTGGGGTTTTTTTGTTTTTTTTTTTTTTTGAAAAGCAAGGGTTTAAGTAGTAGATTGAAGTATGATTTTTATGTAGTAGAATATTAGGTTTTAGGTTAATTTCTGTCAGTTTCCATAATACAAATGAAATGCAAGCATATGAACACAGAAGCATATTTTTATAGGATTTTACTGTGAGGAGGAAAGTCTTTTAAATTACTAGATGCTGTATATACCCTTTTGAATGTTAAATCCTAAGCAATAAAGATAGCAGATGCTTGTAAAAATGAGATGACTGCAGTTTAGAAATCCTGTTTTTCCTGAGCAAAACTGCTTGAAATTGCCAATGTGTGCACTGATAAGCACTCAATACTAGGAACTTATCTCTCAGGCAGCGTGTAAAAAGTGTAAAACTGATCATTGGAAATTAAGAGATGGGTACTATTATCGTATTTGGATACCTTTCATGTGGGTACATGTCCTTCAATTGCTGTATTTGATTTTTTTGTAGTCAATGGCATTTAACCTGAAGCACTTTTTTTCTTCCTTTTTGCTAGTACTGAATTAGTTTGCATATCGCTGCATCTACTCAAGAAAAACTGAACCCTAAATTTTTTTTCCCCTAAAGTGAAATAGTGAAATTTAGCTTTTCTAGTTTGTTTGTCTGTTAAACATCTTTACCTTTCAGGATTCAAGTGTGGGTGGGTTTTTTTTGTTTTTTTTGTGGGTTTTTTTTGTTTTTTGGTTTTTTTTTTGGTATTGTTACAGCTGCACTATTTAGCAAAGCAGAGCCTGTAGTTGTTTCATGATTTAGATGATATCTCTGTGTATATATTAATTTCCATTCATGTGGCTAAGGGCTGACATATTAAACTGGTATTCTTTCTGGTTTGTGTCATGGTTACTTCATTAACCGTGTTGAATTATGCTATAAATATTTGCAGGAGCCCAGTCTTTGTAGTCACTCTCCGTGGGGAATTTGCATTGAAATTGATGGGGGATCTGAGTGGAGAAAAGCTGCCTGAGTGGGCATCATCTGCTCTTTCAGGCACGCAAGCCTAAGTGGTGGAATATATATATTTTTAACTGCTAATGTACTGTTAGGGCAATCAAGGGGATGATTTGCTTGGTGATGTAAGTGCTTAGGCAGGAGGGGGATATCTGTTCCCGCAGAAACAGAGGAGATTTTTATCCAAAAAAGCTCTGGATAAAAGCAGAGGCCATCAGAGAAGAATGCAGGAATATTTCAGTAAAACTGAACTATGAGATGATGATGATGGCAGGGATGCGAGTTCACTGAAACAGGATTGTGACTGTGTGAAAGCCTTTCGTTTGTTCCTTCCTTTTAAGCATTTAGAGCCTGCTATGAAAATTGTACTAAAGACGATATATATTCTAGAAGTTTGTTCTAGAGTTGCTGGGACATGAGCTCACACAGAGCTACAGAAGCAGGGGAAATTATTTTTGATAATGAATTTAAACAAAATTCACAGCACTGTGGGCATGCTCATATAAAGGAAGAATGATACAAATTGACTCTTTTCTCTCTGCGGCCTTGGAAAGGGAATGTTGTTGAGTAGCAAATGTTGTGCTCCATGGAGGAAAAACACAGTTGGAGCAAGTTACTTTTGCAGATATACAGGAACAGCAGAGAAACAATACAGTGCTCTCACTGAAAAAGCTCAAATTATTTCCTTCTGCATTGACTCTTTGGCTCTGACCTGAATTTCAAAAGTATACGCACAAGGTGAATGAAAAACTGTGTTAAATTGCAGGAATTCTGTGCCTTTGCAAACTTCATCTTGACATTTGTCTAAATACGTGGTGAGAACTCTGGGATAGGGACTCCACTGTTTCTTTGTGGAAAGGTGCACACCAAACTGAAACCAGAAATAGAAAATGGTGGCTTTGCCTGGATCTTTCTGTCTGTAAAGATGCACTAAACTTTTTGGAACAATAATTGCCTCAATTCCTTCCTTCTCCACTGAAGCAAGGAAAACAGAGGACCCAGAAGCTTGGCAGGGAACAGATTTGTGGTGGCTCACTGTGTTTCAGCATATATTCTACGGTGGTTTTTAGCTATGATTTTGCCAATTTTTGGCTGACATAGATTAGTTGTGTTTGTAGTCCACGACCCCAGTGGTTTATCCAAGCCTCAGCAACAGAGCACAGTCAACTAATGAAAGGGACAGAAAAAATGAGAGAAGTTGTTAGTTTTGTTGGTTTTCAGAGGAGGGGAAGGAGTTTGTAGTCTTTTTCACAACCTAATTTGCATTTTGCTGGATGTGGTGATATTAAGGCCTGTGTTATTTCCCCGGGTACTTGGAACTCATAAGTCTGAGGCTCTTCCGAGTCTGCCGTGAGTTTCCCTCTGTGATCAACAGAAGAATTTTCTGTCTAACAAAAGTAAGGTCTTGTGGTTATGCTAGTATGCCCTAATGAAAAATGGATTTTCTCATTTGAGCCTTTTGCTCTTTGTTCTTTGTAAAATTGTCCTTGAAGTATCCTGGCTGTTGTAGGTAAGATCCTAAAATACATCTCGGGAGTCCTGAGAAAGGTTATGCCTAGTGGTCATGCTTACTGGAGCCCTGCTGCTACGCACATAGAAAAATATTTCCCATGAAACTCCAGGGTTTTCCAGTCTTGCATTTCCAAAGGTACACTTTCCCCAGCAGCAGAGTCATTTGCAATTAATGGCTTAGAGGCAAGGAGTGAGGCACAGAATAACATGGGAAGTCCTATGAATATCAGCCACAAAACAGTGCATATCTTTTCCATCAGAAATAGTTGATTTTTCATTAAAATGCTTGAAGATTAGCATGGGAACAAGTCTGGCAGTGGTTTGGAAAGCAGAACTGGCCTATTGCGCTGCCTTTACAAATTGCACGATGGTCTCGTTACTTTGAATGTGGTACTGGGAAGCTCTCTGTTCTGAGCCTTTGCAAGTTAATGGCTTAGTCTGAAATCCTCATATTCAGGATTCCCTGTAGGATAGGGAATTGCTAACTTGTGATATTGATTCTGACAGTTTTTTTTTTCCTAAAGAAATACATTTTATTTTCTTAGTGAATTCAATGTGTGGGTGTGATGCCACTGGAAAATGAGCCCTGTGTCTATTGCCAATTTGAGCGCTCTAATGGTTGCACCAGAGGCAGCTGTTCTAGCAGAGAAACTTGTGTGTTATTGTTCATATTATTTCACTACATAAAAGCAACCATTTTAGTAATATGAGTTGATTTAAAATACACACCAGTGAGCAAGTAATAAAAAACCTAGTAGATAAAGAAGTGTTTTTTTTCTTGCTCAGCTTGTGTGGTTGGTAGCTGAAATACCCGTCCTGGGCAAGAACAACTTGTATGACTTGTCCTTGAACATGCATTTTGAAAGTTAGCCTAGAAGTTGAGTCAATTAGTGCATGTTTCAGTCATGTACTGTCAGCAGGTTCCCCATCAAATTCTTGTGGCTCTTCCCTCCTGCTTCAACATGCAGTCCTTGCACCTCTGTTGTTTAGTGGTGAGGTCTGGTGTAGGTCCAAGAGTTGTGGGCTGCTAGCAGAAAGCCAGAAGAAGTGTCTGGCCCGTTTGTCACACTGCCTCAAGTAAATACTGCGTATTTTGAGGTTAGACTAAAACCTTTACCCTTTAGTTTCTGTCTTCATTGTAGTTTGGTTTTACTGGATCCTCATTCTAGACCTCTGAAAGATTATTATGAGTATTTTGCTAAGTAGCATTGAAAATACAAGGGTGATTGTATAGATGTATAGAAAGATGTATAGAAAGATACAGGCCCATATCTACAAGCACTTAATCTGTGGTTTGAATGTTTAAGTAGTCTGAAATAAGGTTTTTCTGAGGTACCTCTGAATTCCACAGATCAGCTGATACCTGCAATTCCATGGCTGTGTAATGGCAAGGAATGAACCAGCGTGAGAACTGAATTGGCACTCCTCTTCCTGTATCTTTTCATTTGAGATGAGATTTTGTTCAGTGGTGCCTCCAAGTCAGTCAGACTTTTTAATGCTCATCTGAGCTGACGGGGTAAGACTGGGAGCGTCATTGTGTCATTAGGAATGTTGTGTTTTCCTCGGCTGCTGTGACAAGGATGTTGCTGAAGAAGTGTTTTGTTTCAGTGGACTCCTAAGAGCAGGAAGACATCTTATTTGTGGCCTTCTGCTGGAGAACTAGTTGGTGCAAACTCTCCAGTGGTGTTTCCTTAGGTACAAGTAGAAGCTTAAAATTTTGGTTTTTGAAAGTTTGGGTAAATTTGGGGTAGTGGAGAAGAAAGAAAAGCTCAGCAGCAAATGTCAGTAGAAATGGGGGCTGCATTTTTTGGGCTGGAACTCAAAAGTAAACTGGCTGTCTAAACACTGTGTTGCCAAGCGGCTGCTTACCAGGCTTAGTGTTGTTTATAAACTGTGTCAGTGGGGCTAGTGATACACAACTGCACTTATGCCATGTTGTCTGTGTCTCCGTTGGATTCCAAGCTCACCCAGGGGTTGCAGTAATTCCTCCTGTGTCAGTGTGTGTCTTCTGAAGTGGTTAATGACTCCTGGTGAATCTTGTGGCATCTTTTCCCTCTTGCCACAGAGAGGTGCATAGTCTCTGTGCACCGGAAATTGTTTGGTCTGCGCAAATGGATATCCGTGATGAAATTTAAATTGAATAATGAGCTTTAAAATAAACCCCTACAAATTGTAGCTGGTCGCTTCCCCATTCCAGTGTCACTAGAAGATTGACAGTTGCTCTGTCATTAAGTACCTACTTATTTTGAAGGTTATGGTTGCAATAAAAAATAAGGCTTTTGCCATTTAAATTTGTACTTGAAAATCTCTTTTTTTTTTTGAGGGAAGACAGTCATCTACATTCATTTAGGCCACAAGCGCAATGAAGTGACAGGCACTATGTCTTAAAAATAGAAAAATGTTCCATTTGCTTCCACTCCTGTCCAGAATTTAAGAAACTCTAGTATCCTTAATGGTAGTGTCCATATTTCTTCTGTGCAGATGGTTTCATGAGGCTTTATTGTTCCATTAACTTTGTTTAAGGATTGGTTCTGTGGAACAGAGCCCACCTTTGTGAAGAGTCACAGTGTGCAATGACCCCTTGTTGAATTGTACTCATAATTTAGATACTACAGTGGGATGTTTGGGCTCTGACTTCCCCAAAGTTTGTGCCTTTTTGAAGCTTCCTTCCATACAAAATTAGCCCCCTTTTTAATAACACCAGCTGTATTAGTGTTTACTGAGAGTGTGACAGTGTAATTGGAGGCTGAGGGTTAATAATCACTTCAGATTAAGCTCAGATGTGTTCTCGGTGATGAAGAGTAGACCCAAAGTCTAAAAGGTTAAAATAAGTCTTATTATAGTGGTTATAGATGTCCAATCAAATCGTTAAGTTTATTTATATAAGTGCACTTACAGTGACTAAGGTGGAGAATTGTCTTTAGGGTGGATTTTTCTTGCTATAGGCAACTCATAGTGAAGAAGATTATTTCAGTGACTTTTTTCCTGTTTTCAAGCAGTTACACATCTCTCCCTGGTGATACTGGTTTGGTTTTTTTGTGTTGAGGTTGTTCAGGGTTTCCTGGATAGGTCTTTTCCCTAGTATTTTCCTTGCCTGTGGTACCAAAAGCATAAAAGCTGGAATCCATGGCCTCCTGCTTTTGGTGCTAGCCTGTGGTCTGTTATACACATAATTATGGGCCGTAGAAACAAACTCATGACATCACTGATAGCTTTGCTAATGGGGTGTGTGTTTGCTCTTCTTGTAAATAGAAAAAATTATGTAGATTCCCATTTGAAAAGATGGGGAAACCCGGGAGAAAATGGCAGCAGTCACTTGTGTGGGTGACTTGTTCTTGGCACACATTTTCTTGTGAAGCTTGTTGTCTGTAATATTGGCTCACAGCTTGTGTAAGGGTCTGTCTGGTATTTAAGGGGAGGTCCAGAGGCTGTTATGAATTTTTTTTTGTTTGTTTTTTCTTGGTTGGTGTGCGTGAGTCATTTATTTGATTCCCACTGCGGTTTTGGGTGCATGTGTTTGTAGTGTTCCTTGCTTCCAGTACCTGTAATAGCTCTGCACTTACTGTAGCCCCCAGCAAGGACTAACACTTTGTCTTGTCCCTTCTGTGAAGAATTTCCTGTTTTCAGGGGAAAATAAGAAACCAGTTCCTTCCTGGATGTCTCTTTTAGATGAGACTGCTACTTTTCAGGTAGCTAATCCAATAAATAGGGTTGTGGAGCTGGGATTAACCTTGTAGGTAATGGAATACTCTAAGTTTTATCTACAGTGGTTTTTTCTGTGAGTGAATGTCCAAGTCTGAACAAGGCTGATGCATCTCTTGTGTGCCTAATGTTCTTTCCAGTATGGGCTGAATGATGATTTTGGGAAACCTTTAGCGTTTCTCTTTGTACAGCAATGATTTAAAGCAGGGTAAGCGCTCTACTTTTGTCTTTTCACCCTTAAGGAAAATTGCACTTCTGTCTGGCATCACTCCAGATGTGCCCCCCTCGCTTAATACGTTGAGCATGACACCATATGGTCCCTTGGGTCGGCTGGGATCAGCTGTCCCGCCTGTTTCCCTTCCCAACTTTGTGTACCCCCAGCCTGCTTTGCTGGTGGAGTGGCAGGAGGAGCAGAAAGAGCTTGACGCTGTGTAAGCGCTGCTCAGCAGCAACTCACACATCCCTGTATTATCAGCGCTGTTCCCAGCACAAATCCAAACCGTAGCTCCATATCAGCTGCCCTGAAGAAAATTACCTCCTCTGCCCCAGAGAAGAGCAGCCCGGGCATCCCCAAGGTCCTTTATTTAGTGAGCTTTCCCAGCTATGCCTCTGCAGTAAGGCTTATCTGTGTGTTAGATCCTGAATGTGAAATGAATAGTCCTTTGTGTAAACACAAATAGATAAAATTATATCACTCGGAACAGCTATTTCCATGTAGTGAGTTACATCTAAAATGCAGAATGACTGATGAAGGAGGAGATAAGTTGGGAGATGTGAGCAATAGCTCGTGAATAAAAATGTTAATGCTATAGGTGTCAGGGAAGGACTGTAAATAATTAGTGGTTTTGGGGCTAGAGATTAAGGTAAGAAGAAACTGGAAACAAGGGCTATAATATTGGAAATTACATAGTTCTGCTGCATTCTGTTGTGTAGTCCCTGCTGTGAGATGATGGTCAAGGGGCTGTGGTGTTGATATTGCAAAAATCTGAACGAAGGGGCCCCTGTCCCACCACAGAGCAGCTTCTCCCGGTCTTTATTCTACACCCTCCTCATCATTCCCTAATCATCTTGAGGCAGGCAGTGTAAATTAGCGTTATTTTGGGAAACACATTTCCTAAAGCCATCTCATGCCTTTCATTTCTGTCTGGGCTGTGACGAGGCAGGCGAAGGACTGGCTGCAAGTTCTCCAAACGCTGGTACTTCCCCTTGCCATTCACCATAGTCTTGGCCCCCAATTCTTGACTGGCAGCTGACCAAGGAGGAGTCCTAGAACATCCCAGCATCCAAACCCTCAGGTGTTCTGAGGCTGGAGCCAAGCTGATGAGGATATGTGGTCAGAAGCATTGGGGATACTCCAAATTAAGTGAATGTTTACCTGTATAAAATGTGTAATTGTGCAGAATAGATGCACAGTGGACACTTGAGAGAGCATTTGAGACAGAGCAGTTCTGAGTAACACTGTTTGTTTGTTTTCTCTCTTATTTATGCTGCATTAGCTTTGGTATTTCCTGTGTGTACACAGGTATTCCCCACTGAACTGGGTATTTACAGTCCTGCAGAAATATTTATAAAGCACTTGGATTTGCTGCTCTCTTAACAGCTTGGCACAAGCTCTAGGGAAGCACTGCTGCTGGGAGCTGTGGGCTGCCTCCTTTTGTGGGATTTAGTGAATCATTACATGTCTCAAATTTATGTCCATTATATTAATAGAAATGAAATGAGCAATACTACCTGGCTTCAAAAATTATTCTCTTCTTTCNTGAGTCATTTATTTGATTCCCACTGCGGTTTTGGGTGCATGTGTTTGTAGTGTTCCTTGCTTCCAGTACCTGTAATAGCTCTGCACTTACTGTAGCCCCCAGCAAGGACTAACACTTTGTCTTGTCCCTTCTGTGAAGAATTTCCTGTTTTCAGGGGAAAATAAGAACCCAATTCCTTCCTGGATGTCTCTTTTAGATGAGACTGCTACTTTTCAGGTAGCTAATCCAATAAATAGGGTTGTGGAGCTGGGATTAACCTTGTAGGTAATGGAATACTCTAAGTTTTATCTACAGTGGTTTTTTCTGTGAGTGAATGTCCAAGTCTGAACAAGGCTGATGCATCTCTTGTGTGCCTAATGTTCTTTCCAGTATGGGCTGAATGATGATTTTGGGAAACCTTTAGCGTTTCTCTTTGTACAGCAATGATTTAAAGCAGGGTAAGCGCTCTACTTTTGTCTTTTCACCCTTAAGGAAAATTGCACTTCTGTCTGGCATCACTCCAGATGTGCCCCCCTCGCTTAATACGTTGAGCATGACACCATATGGTCCCTTGGGTCGGCTGGGATCAGCTGTCCCGCCTGTTTCCCTTCCCAACTTTGTGTACCCCCAGCCTGCTTTGCTGGTGGAGTGGCAGGAGGAGCAGAAAGAGCTTGACGCTGTGTAAGCGCTGCTCAGCAGCAACTCACACATCCCTGTATTATCAGCGCTGTTCCCAGCACAAATCCAAACCGTAGCTCCATATCAGCTGCCCTGAAGAAAATTACCTCCTCTGCCCCAGAGAAGAGCAGCCCGGGCATCCCCAAGGTCCTTTATTTAGTGAGCTTTCCCAGCTATGCCTCTGCAGTAAGGCTTATCTGTGTGTTAGATCCTGAATGTGAAATGAATAGTCCTTTGTGTAAACACAAATAGATAAAATTATATCACTCGGAACAGCTATTTCCATGTAGTGAGTTACATCTAAAATGCAGAATGACTGATGAAGGAGGAGATAAGTTGGGAGATGTGAGCAATAGCTCGTGAATAAAAATGTTAATGCTATAGGTGTCAGGGAAGGACTGTAAATAATTAGTGGTTTTGGGGCTAGAGATTAAGGTAAGAAGAAACTGGAAACAAGGGCTATAATATTGGAAATTACATAGTTCTGCTGCATTCTGTTGTGTAGTCCCTGCTGTGAGATGATGGTCAAGGGGCTGTGGTGTTGATATTGCAAAAATCTGAACGAAGGGGCCCCTGTCCCACCACAGAGCAGCTTCTCCCGGTCTTTATTCTACACCCTCCTCATCATTCCCTAATCATCTTGAGGCAGGCAGTGTAAATTAGCGTTATTTTGGGAAACACATTTCCTAAAGCCATCTCATGCCTTTCATTTCTGTCTGGGCTGTGACGAGGCAGGCGAAGGACTGGCTGCAAGTTCTCCAAACGCTGGTACTTCCCCTTGCCATTCACCATAGTCTTGGCCCCCAATTCTTGACTGGCAGCTGACCAAGGAGGAGTCCTAGAACATCCCAGCATCCAAACCCTCAGGTGTTCTGAGGCTGGAGCCAAGCTGATGAGGATATGTGGTCAGAAGCATTGGGGATACTCCAAATTAAGTGAATGTTTACCTGTATAAAATGTGTAATTGTGCAGAATAGATGCACAGTGGACACTTGAGAGAGCATTTGAGACAGAGCAGTTCTGAGTAACACTGTTTGTTTGTTTTCTCTCTTATTTATGCTGCATTAGCTTTGGTATTTCCTGTGTGTACACAGGTATTCCCCACTGAACTGGGTATTTACAGTCCTGCAGAAATATTTATAAAGCACTTGGATTTGCTGCTCTCTTAACAGCTTGGCACAAGCTCTAGGGAAGCACTGCTGCTGGGAGCTGTGGGCTGCCTCCTTTTGTGGGATTTAGTGAATCATTACATGTCTCAAATTTATGTCCATTATATTAATAGAAATGAAATGAGCAATACTACCTGGCTTCAAAAATTATTCTCTTCTTTCCTGTTGGTGTCATAAAGAGCATTTCCCTGCTTCCTGTGTGTCAAGCAGAACAGCAGTCCTGTACAAGAAATTAGTCTCAATTTCCTTTCTCTTATTGCTGTCTCAGTGCTTACTGATTTGGTGAAAAGGGTGTGGGTCTTCCTAATCTTTTTGATGGAAATTTGGGTTTTTTTCCTCCTTTAGGAATTTATTTATCTTAGAAAATAATGCTTAGCACTTTCAGACCATTTAAAGGTGTTGTCTTTGGTCTTGTCTGATATTTCAAATGTTCTGGTTATACACTATTTTAAAAAGAACAGCATCCTGCCCTTCTGAGGGAAGAAATTGGTAGAGAGCTAGGAAAGTCTAATTATATACTAATTATATCTGAGGTTATGTAGGGATGGAGGTTAGACCAGTTAGTCTTGGGTTTGTGAACTCTGATTTGTTTAATTTTAAATATGCATGTAATAAATAAGTCAGTTATAATTGACATATTTATTACATGCATATATATTGCATTGACAAGGATAAAATATATAAAAATATATTTATTATA
>WBMY01010634.1:85574-95844 GCA_013397315.1 Donacobius atricapilla | reverse complement strand
AGGTGTTTGGTTATTGGGTTAAAAGTATAAATAATTTAGGTGTCATTTCTTAATCGAACAGTGTCGCGGTGCCTTCAGAAATCCACACTGCTACAGAACAGTTTATACTTAAAAGGCCTTGTAAAGAGAGAGATATGGCTCCATTTTTTTTTAGTTTGTTAGCTAGAAGTGATGCAAAACTCACAGTTTGTGAGACTGTAATAGAGATAAGAATTAATAAACATCTGAGTCCAAACACGAAACACGGACTGGTGCATTTAATCCCAACCTTGGCTAAAAGAAGATAAAAAGCAACATCCTCTCTCCTTTTGTGTTCTGCTGCCAGCTTGGATAACGCCGTGTGCTCCTCAGGAGGACACAAGAGCCTCTTGGTTTGGGCAGCATAGGTTAAAACTTGTTGTTTTTAAGCCCTGGTGATCCCCTAAGTTTGAGTTTTGCTGTATTTCAGGTTCTGTGCTGCCCNCGTGTCGTTTTTAAGCCCTGGTGATGCCCTAAGTTTCAGCTCGCCTGTATTTCAGGTTCTGTGCTGCGCAGGGGTGCAGCTCTGAGCTTACACTCGGTGTCACTCAGCTCTGCACACAGCAGGGACACAAAACAAATCCTTCTCCTGCTGCACACCAAGGAGAACTTTCAGCCCAAAGGCACAAACAAGGCTGGGCTGGAGGGAGGAACAAGAAGGATGGGACCTCACAGCCTGCAGCTGGAATTGGACTATTAAACCCCAATGTGCAAACGGACCAAAACTTACAAAAATGTGAGACCTCATGACTGGTCAGGCATTTTTGTGACCATTGTGGGTCCACCCTGGGTGTAGCCCTGGCCAGGCCCTGTCCTGCCCAAGGTATATCCTAGAGGCCTTTCAATAAATCCCTGCTTTATTCTCCAGCTCTGTCCAGTCTCTGTTCCAGCTCAGCCTTCCCAAGGCATCCCTGGCACCGCTGAAGGTGAAGCTCAGTCCTGCTCTGGGATCTTGCTGCAGGTGGAATTGTGCTCCTGTGGCTGGATTTCAGTGCTGTGTCATGAGAAGGGGACGCAATCTCCAAGGAGAAACTCCAGAGTCCTTGTAGGAAAAGCACCTTGCAAGAAAGGGAGCTTGGAATTTGTTATTCTGTGTCCATTAAATGCCCTTTAAAATCACTTGTGTCAAAGTGATTTCTCTGGATGGCTTTTTTTGCATCATTTTTATAGGGGCTAAATAGCTCAATTTGTTCTTTTTTGTTTTCCTGTCAAACACTCCTAACTTGGAACAGATTGGTGACGATTTCTGAGCCAGCTGGTTCTGTTAGGGCATCGAGAAGGGAAACCAGGGAAAGGGAAATGAGGGCTGGGACATCAGGGCTGCCTTTTTCTCAGGTGAAGTGAAGATTTTCTTATTAGGCAGGACTCTGGAAGAGACAGGAACTAGGAGCTGAAGTCAAATGCCTTTCAGGGACTTACAGAAAGGATTTTACATCGTAGGAGGCCAGCAAATACCAATCTTGTGGTGTTGGGCACCAGCAGTTAAGATGTAGTGCGGTAACATTTTCAGCAGATTCTCTGCTTAAAACTTCAATATACATAGTTGGTATCAACTCTACACCTTTATTCCACCTTGAGCCCAGCCAGAAAAAGTTTCTCAAGTCCTTGTTTTTAACTTTATAAACTGTAGGCTTCCTAAGTAGTTTGTTTTGCATTAATTAACTGAATTTTTTAATGATAAGTCCGAAGCAAAATGGGACTCTGAGTCATTGTCACAGTGCAAGTGTGATCAATGAGATTAATCAGCAGTGAGCAGGACGCAGTTGTTAATTTCTCAATATAGTTGAGGACACTTGTTCTGAAAGGTAATTGTAGAACAAAAATTGAGACGCTTTCAGGTGTACAGGTGGAGCAGCTGTAAACAGTGCTCTGTCAGTCCTCCCAGTAGAATCTGAGGCAACTCAAAACTGGGTGAGGAAAAAGGAAAATGCAGTTTCTCCTTGTCATGGAGGCAACTGCTGGACTGCTGTGCTTTGTTTTAGGCAGTAAGCATATTATCTGTTTTTTGAGGGTTAAGGTTTGGAATTTCGTATCATNAGGCCTTGTAGAGAGAGAGACATGGCTCAATTTTTTTTTTAGTTTGTTAGCTAGAAGTGCTGCAGAACTCACAGTTTGTGAGACTGTAATGTAGATAAGAATTAATAAACGTCTGAGTCTGAACAGGAAACACGTTCTGGTGCATTTAATCCCAACCTTGGCTAAAAGAAGATAAAAAGCAACATCCTCTCTCCTTTTGTGTTCTGCTGCCAGCTTGGATAACGCCGTGTGCTCCTCAGGAGGACACAAGAGCCTCTTGGTTTGGGCAGCATAGGTTAAAACTTGTTGTTTTTAAGCCCTGGTGATCCCCTAAGTTTGAGTTTTGCTGTATTTCAGGTTCTGTGCTGCCCAGGGGTGCAGCTCTGAGCTCACACTCGGTGTCACTCAGCTCTGCACACAGCAGGGACACAAAACAAATCCTTCTCCTGCTGCACACCAAGGACAACTTTCAGCCCAAAAGCACAACCAAGGCTGGGCTGGAGGGAGGAACAAGAAGGATGGGACCTCACAGCCTGCAGCTGGAATTGGACAATTAAACCCCAATGTGCAAATGGACCAAAACTTACAAAAATGTGAGACCTCATGACTGGTCAGGCATTTATGTGACCATTTTGGGTCCACCTTGGGTGTAGCCCTGGCCAGGCCCTGTCCTGCCCAAGGTGCACCCTAAAGGCCTTTCAATAAATCCCTGCTTTATTCTCCAGCTCTGCGCAGTCTCTGTTCCAGCTCAGCCTTCCCAAGGCATCCCTGGCACCGCTGAAGGTGAAGCTCAGTCCTGCTCTGGCATCTTGCTGCAGGTGGAATTGTGCTCCTGTGGCTGGATTTCAGTGCTGTGTCATGAGAAGGGGACGCAATCTCTGAGGAGAAACTCCAGAGTCCTTGTAGGAAAAGCACCTTGCAAGAAAGGGAGCTTGGAATTTGTTATTCTGTGTCCATTAAATGCCCTTTAAAATCACTTGTGTCAAAGTGATTTCTCTGGATGGCTTTTTTTGCATCATTTTTATAGGGGCTAAATAGCTCAATTTGTTCTTTTTTGTTTTCCTGTCAAACACTCCTAACTTGGAACAGATTGGTGACGATTTCTGAGCCAGCTGGTTCTGTTAGGGCATCGAGAAGGGAAACCAGGGAAAGGGAAATGAGGGCTGGGACATCAGGGCTGCCTTTTTCTCAGGTGAAGTGAAGATTTTCTTATTAGGCAGGACTCTGGAAGAGACAGGAACTAGGAGCTGAAGTCAAATGCCTTTCAGGGACTTACAGAAAGGATTTTACATCGTAGGAGGCCAGCAAATACCAATCTTGTGGTGTTGGGCACCAGCAGTTAAGATGTAGTGCGGTAACATTTTCAGCAGATTCTCTGCTTAAAACTTCAATATACATAGTTGGTATCAACTCTACACCTTTATTCCACCTTGAGCCCAGCCAGAAAAAGTTTCTCAAGTCCTTGTTTTTAACTTTATAAACTGTAGGCTTCCTGAGTAGTTTGTTTTGCATTAATTAACTGAATTTTTTAATGAGAAGTCCGAAGCAAAATGGGACTCTGAGTCATTGTCACAGTGCAAGTGTGATCAATGAGATTAATCAGCAGTGAGCAGGACGCAGTTGTTAATTTCTCAATATAGTTGAGGACACTTGTTCTGAAAGGTAATTGTAGAACAAAAATTGAGACGCTTTCAGGTGTACAGGTGGAGCAGCTGTAAACAGTGCTCTGTCAGTCCTCCCAGTAGAATCTGAGGCAACTCAAAACTGGGTGAGGAAAAAGGAAAATGCAGTTTCTCCTTGTCATGGAGGCAACTGCTGGACTGCTGTGCTTTGTTTTAGGCAGTAAGCATATTATCTGTTTTTTGAGGGTTAAGGTTTGGAATTTCGTATCATCAATCACTTTCTGAAGGTGTTTGGAATACACGTTGGGCTGTGATTAAACCAACCCTCCACTCTGGGGGAACAGGCTAACATTGCCACTAAAATACATCACCTACAGAAAATCAAGGTCTCTTTGTAACCTGGTATGGAAATAGGTGATGTTATTTTGCTGTAGTAATACACTGCTTTTTCTTGCTTTACTCTGATAAATGGTGGCTATGAATTTGAAGTGACCTGTTTTTGTACCTCTTGAATACTGATTTTACTGAGATATATACTATTTATTACATCAGTTCACTGTATTACATAAAATAAAACAAATCCAGTTGTAGCAGAATCAGTAATTGGGAGCAAGCAATTTTCTGTCTGTTTTGTTTTGTTTTTAAGGTGGTGTGGGGTTAGCTCCTTCTTGCACCACATTGCAGAGAGTTCTCCTCTGCCTTTCAGTGAGACAAACTGAGCCAGCTTCAGAGGACATCCTTCACGTTAAAGTTTATATAAGACAGTTTTTATGTTCTGGGTTTTTTTCCAATCTCACTGCTAATATCTTTTTAGGAATAATTTTTTTTTTTTTTTTTGGTAGGGAAATTGCTTATTCCCATTTCCTGTGCTGGTAAAAGTACATGTGAGATTGCCGGTTCTCTTGTGTAGCAACCAGCTGTGGTTCAGATACAGAGCAATAAGGCTTCCTGCTCAAAATAATGTGAGTTTTCAGGTTTTTTTCCTAGTTTCTTTGCAGTGATCCTTTACCTTCAGCATAATTCTTGTCTGTGGAAGAAAGATGTGGGTTTGTTTGTTGTGTGGGTTTTTTTTACTTCAATATATTTTCACTCAGATTGTTTTTTTTCCTTTCAAAAGATGATTTTTGTGAAGTACACACTCTTGATTTAATTCTATGGGCAATATACAATCTTCTGTGGATAGCAGGAAAGGATGAAAAAATATATATAGAAAAAAACTTATAGAAAACAATCCAGCTCCTGAGATACCAGTGCTTACCTTGACATCACTGAGGGCCTGAGGGAGATAAATGCTGGTGGCTGCCAATAGGCAGGTGGCAAACTTTCTGTTCTTTCAGTGTAATTTCAGTTGCATTCCTGTTTTTTTAAAAAAACCCAAACCACACAACCCCCAAACAAAAACCATCAAGCACAAAATACCAAATCTCTGTGAATCTGTCTTAATTCTTTAAGCCCTTCATTTTAGAAACGTGAAAAGAGGGTTTTTTTGGTATATTAACTGCAGGACAAAATATTTGCCAGGTCAAAATGTGGGCAGCAGTTGCTGCTTTCATTTTCTCAAAGGAAAAGAAGTATTTTGCATTCAGTCCCATGCATACACCATATTTCTTTCATATTCATGCCAATGGTCAATTCAGAAAGTGAAGATGTAAATTACAGATATTCAGTGTATTCTTTGAAATAATGCTGTTTTAAGTTTTTAGATGATGATTCTTTGTTCAGTAGGTGGAAATGCATGAATTGTTTCTTTCTTTTAAAAGTAAATGTTGAAGAATTGGTGGGCAAAATATAGTTAAGTAAGTTACTGCCTCTTTCTTCATCCCAGTTGTGCTGTGATCTGTTTTTGCTGCTGAAAGCAAAGTTAAAGTCTTTTCTTCAGCTGTTTCTAGAAGTGTAAGCAGAAATGATGCAGTTAGAAAACTCATGCCGTAAATTTTATGGTCGTCTTTTGGTCTGTGCTCCTGGTAAGAGCTGGGCTCAAGCATGTTTGAATCGGGGGGAAAAAAAAAAAAAAAAAAGGACTAAATAGTCCTTTGGACAAAACTGGCCTAACAGCTATTGTTTACTGCTCAGTGGCTTCTAAACTGAAAACTTCATTATCAGTAATGATAGCTGCCAAAAAACTGCTTGTTCTCAAAATAGCCATTACCACTTAGCTTGAACCTCTTTGCAGATATCTCCAGCTATTTAAGATCAAAATAGCACTTAATGGGTTTAAGTAATCAATAGCACCAAAGACTTCTGAAGATCTTGGCGCATAAAATATTAATAGTTTATATTTGTCTCTTTAAGAATCTACTAAGCAGTGTTAACACATTACAAAATGCTAAGATAGCAAAGTGCCTCTATTAAATGCTGTTAAAATGCCTCCAACAAGCCTGAGATGCTTGTTTTATGCATCGATGTAAATAAATGCTATTTCTATTTCATGCAAGTACACGGTTACTTTGAAGTTCAGTGTTGAGTTTGGTTTGCTGACAGACTCGTTTTACGTAAAGGTAGTCTTAAAAAATGTCATTTTTCTGCAATCCTTGTGTTTGAAACTACAGGATATTTCTCAGGTAGGAGAAATCCTTTAACACACTTTCCTGTAAGTAAATAGTAAATCTGTTCGGCCCGATTCTGTTTGATCTGGGGGCATAATTCAGGTGTGTGGTCAGTGCCCATAGCTGGTTCAGGCACTGCCAACAGAGTAGGAAGAGAAGTGCGGAGTGGGGTGCAGGCTGATGGATGTCAGGGTGCACCTCTAAAACCCCACAGCAACTCCGAATTAATAACCTGTTGTAGCTATCAAGCGTGTCGAGAGGAATGGTGATTGCTAGTGGAACGTGGAAGATGAGAATGAGTCTCAGCCTAATTGCCTTACAGAGTTAACGTGACTGCTCATCCTAGATCTTACTACAATCAACCTGCAAATCCCCTTTTAGCCTCCTATGCCTAGTAAATGAGATTTGTTTACACTTTACTAAAATTAAATACATTAATTTCTCTACTGGAGACTAAGCGTCTTAAAGAAGGGTCTTTTTCATTAAAAATATTGATGCATAAACAGGCACGGGGAAATTGCTATTGATCAAAACAGCAAGATGTTTCTATCTGGTCGGTTTTCTGCATTACCTAAAACAGCTATTTTAGTCATATTGGCAATTTTTACTTAATGGCCCCTCCATCTTTGTGATGTGTACAGAAAATGGAAGGGATTATAGTATTTTTATTTCACTGATACTCAGCTCGTTTCAAGGTGAAACGGGGGATAAAAAAAAACCCAACAACAACAAAAAAAGAAAATTCACAGCTCCTTCCAGACTTGGCTTGACTGTGGGAGTAGTTGAAGACCTTTACTTGGAGCATATGGTATGAAATTGCTGCTGATCTGGGTGTCTTGAGCTTAAGCACAGAAACAGTTGGATACTGCCAGTCAGTGGCTGCCAAAAATTGAAATTTAATGAGGCGAGCTTTAACCTGCATACCTACTGGTACCTGTCTCTCAAATGTCACCTGCATACAAGATGAAAGGCTTTTTTTCTAGTGGGAGATTTGTACTGAAACCTGATGGACCTTTTAAGCTTTGCCTTTTCTTTCCTCTTAAGCGAGTGCGTGGTATTATTTATCTTGAATTGCGCGCGTGGGAGGAGAGGGGGGCTGAGAGACTGTCCTGTCCATCTTCCAAGGGCATGTTTTTAAAACACCACTCACTGCTCTGTCCATCTCTCAAGGGCACGTTTTTGAAACATCATTACAATTACTCCTGAAGAGCTGTTTCTAGGAAACTCTAAGGCCACCAGTCAATTTTTGTTTAATCTTTCCTCTCTCCTCTTAATAAGGCAGAAAAGGTGGCGAGTCTGGCAGCTGAGTATCTCTCTGCTCTGGATCGTAAACACCTGAGTTCTTGTTATCTCCCTGCTGCTGGCAGTGCCATTAGGGAGATTTTAAATAGTGCCAGCACGGTGCTGGCTGCTGTCGAGATTCAAAATCCTGTTATGACTGTAAACTGTGAACCGTGAAATATTGGAGGACAGGGGTTGAGTGAGTATTCTGCTTATCTACCTGAGATTTGGCTTTCCTTTGGCTTTGAAAGAAAAATAAGGTTGACTCTCCTACTTTAGAAAGAGGGGGGAAAAGAGGCAGAAGCAAAACCCGCACGTGTGAAACAAAGCCCCTAACAAAATGTCCCTTTTTTTATTTTTTTTTTGGTATTATCTCGTTCGTGACTGACAAGCAGAGAAAGCATCATGTTTGGAGCACAGTAGTAAGCACTGCAGTCTGTTCTGCTGGTGTCCAAGATCAGTGCTTGTACAGTTGTAAGATACAAACCCCTCTATCTTCCCATTTTGTGTTATCAAAGGAGGTCCCTTCCTTCCCAGCTGTTGCTGTAGTTTGTCTGTCTGAACTTGTAAGGGAATACTAAATAACACTTGGTGGAGGCCCTAGCTCTTATTTGTGTTGAGAAAAAAATGCTCTGTTCTTTTGGGCATATCTGTGCAAAAGGCTTATGTTTGTCCTATTGAATATTTTTATATGTAAACTGTTTGGTTTATCTGGGTAAGTGTGCATCCCCAATTCTGTCATTTCTGGTTAACTGCTTGAGCATTCCTTGGTGTGTGTTCTGCTTCTGCTGCTTTCCTTGTATTTTCTAATGCAGAGACTCTGCTGTCAAGTCTTTCTGCCAACCTGTCTGGCTGATGGTCTCCTTCAGGCCACTTTAGTGTTTGTAAATAGGCTTGATGCAAGTCATGTCACAGCAAAAATAATGAACCGCCCTGTACTGAGTGCTGTGCTACTTCAGTGGTGCTGATAAGATCGGTTCGTCCCTACATCAGTGTAATTTAGAGAAATTGCCGTGTTGTGAATGGAATTTTAACAAGAAGTCCCTGTGGAAAAAAAAAAGGTAGTTAAATTAAAATGATGTTTAAATCAGAACAGCACAGAGGAGACGTTGAATATAAATCAACTATGTTAATGGCTAAACAAAGCTAATTCTGGAAAGCGTGGTGTGAGAAGGTTCCACCTTGGTTTTGTTATTTCCACCTATGCATTTTTAATATGTTGATGTTTTTAATTCTTTTTCCATCACGTGGATATGATGTTAAGATAAATAATACAGTTTTTTCAATGTCAAGTCAGCTTCACCACAAAACTTAAGAACTGCTATAGTACCAGTAGGGGAGAAAAAAAGATGTGCATACAAAGAGTTAGTAGGCAATCATTAACTGCATGGTCTTTAATTGTGTAATATTTATGTCTTGGATTTAAAAAAAAAAAAATTTCAGATATTCTTATCTAAATCGAGAGATGCCATGAATTGCTTGGTGGTGATATAAACCTGTAATGCATCTTGGACATAATTTAAATGCCCCCACCTCCCCACTCCAGATAAAAAAAAAAATGGGAAATCAGGCACGAAGACAGATGTGTGGAAACTCTGTGCAGCAAGAGCAAGTATCCCTCATGTCTGCTGTGACAGAGAGCTTGCAGCTGGTCCTTGGATACACGAGCTGTCCTCATATCCCTGCTGGAGGCTGTGAGTGCGGACCCTTGTGGTACAGTGTGCCACCCAGACAGCTCTGCTTGTCCCCCCAGAGTCTGCTCCTCGCCTCTGGTTTTATCAGTGAGCTCATGTCACTGCGTGTCAGTGCCTGCCTCTCCTAGACCCCTGGAAAGCTTCATCTCCACTGGCTGCTTGAAATGGCTCGAGCTAAAAAATGCGCGTTAACCCTCAAAAAATTGAGACTGACATTTTTTGGCCTTCTTTTAAAACAGTGTTTGAGCCAAGCAGTTTGAGCTCCGTCTCATTCCTGTTCAAGTTTGGCTTTGGAAGAGTCTAGAAAAGCTGGTGGTGTGCTGGGGAAGAAGGGACTTGTTTGGGACAGGGTGCCACAGGGAGCTCTTGGCACGGAGTGCTCTTGGCTTGCCTCAGAAACCATTATTACGCTGACTTGAAAAAAAAAAAGTCACTAGGACTAGACATTATCTTCAAGTAATATGGGATCAGCACCTTTATCAGTGCTCAGGATGGACATGACAGACTGCACTCAGAGGGAGCAGGGTGCTCTGTTCCTTGGCTCCTTGCCCTGCACAGTTTTTCCTCTAAAAAAACGGGCATGAGTTATTAGATTACAATATTTTATTGACTGGGAGGAGGGAGGGAAAAGGATGATCATGATGATAATGTTATAGAACATTAAAATGATAAAGGTGGTGAAATAATAATCTACATGTAATCAATACCTAACTCTCTCATGGTTGATCAGGTATGCAGATGCTGGGTTTGAATTTTACACCTACCTTATCTACTCTAGAAGTGCAATTGCCTCCAAAATGCAAGTGCACTGTAGTTGCAGCTGAAGAGCTCAGAGTTCGGAGATGGAATGTACTATCCTGAGCTTTTTTCCATGAGGTGGGAGTTGGGCATTTCTTTATTTGCCAGTCAGGTGATATTTTGCTTTGTAAACCTTGGTATGCCCATGACATGGCTCTGTTCACCGCTTTTTGTGCTTGCTTCAGTTTCACTCCCATTTCAGTTTCTGTTCTCCCATCTTCCCTGGTCTTCAGCCAGTCTCAGTATATATATATATATATATATATTTTTTTTTTTTTTTTTGTATGGAAAAATT
>WBMY01010634.1:9803-85561 GCA_013397315.1 Donacobius atricapilla | reverse complement strand
TTTTTTGTAGGGAAAACTGGCTGGGCTGGTGCTGACCTCCAGCTGGTGGGAGAAGCCACTGCTGAAGCACAGCTTCCCAGGGATTCCAGTTTTCCTGCCTGAACCTCTGTGTGCTGGGGGCCTTCCCCTGAGGTTCCACTGGCAAGACTGCGGGAACTTTCGATTCTCTTAGAGGAGAAATTGAGGCATAAATTACCCCTCAGTAAATTTAATCTGAAGCTTATAAAGAGGAGACAACCTGATTGGAGACAGAGCAGCAGAATGATCTCAGCTGACCAGTAGGAGGCTCTGATGGATTTCACTGCAGCATTCATATCAAAAGCAACTCAAAAAATCTAAATTTGCCTCTTTTCGGGCTGAGTTTTAATGGACTCTTAATTGCCAACAGCAAGAGCAGGGCCTGAGGCTGAGAAGCTGATGGCAGCTGGCAACTTTCAGAAGGATCTTGGCAACTTGCGGTGTCTGTCTCTGTTTCTCTTTGGGCGCTCTTCCTGCGTCTCGGGGGACAAAGAGAGATGTAGCTGCAGAGAATATTTATAACCATCAGCTTGTCAGAGTCCTTTGTACTACCCTGTGCAGAGGAGCAGTGCCTGGAGTTCTTGTCTTGCTGTGGTGTACACACTTTCTACAAAGTTGTGTTAGCTTTCCCTGATGGTTTTTGTGGTTAGTGGGATATGAATTTGAAAAATAACATGGACCTTAACTCTCTAGTAGCTGCCACGTGAACTTGGTGTCCTGGGTAAGCAGATGGAAGAAGTATGAGAGGTAGGAGACTAAGCATGGGAATGTGGGAATATTTCTGCTCGTGTCTTGTAGATCCTTACTGCAGTTATTCCTTGTTCATCTCTTGGAATTAATCATCGCTTACAAACAGCGTGGGTGTTTTGTGTTCTGGAGAGTAGGAACTGATGTTGGCAGAAATTGTTGGAGATGAGAGTTGGGTTTTCAGCTCCTTTCTGACTGCGGAGATCTGCTGTTGGTGTGCACACCATTTGAGCCTGCATATCCCTGAAATGTTCTAACCAAGCTTTTCCAAAGCAATCCATCAGGACTTTCACTTTATTTACACAGTGCGTGCTGAAGGAGCACTTGGGAGTGGAATTTAAGGAAAAATAAAATTTATTAAAAGCGCTAAGTGTGCTTCAGTTTAAATGCCATTTAATCACGGTTACTCTTGCCTTTTTCTCCTTCTAATTCCTGAAAATTTGAAGGAGTAAAGTTTAGTTATTCAGGAGTATAACTCATTATGGTCCAAGGCTTTTAGACTTGGGTTTATTGAATTTGAGGTATTTGAGCTTTGGTCAAATATTTTTTTTCTTCTGAGTATGACACAGTCAAGCAGGAGAATCTTCCTTATTTTGCTTTGTTCTACTCTAAAGGAAATACTAAATTCCTTGTGCAGTCTCAAGAGTTTTGAGATGGGGTTTTAGGAGAAAAGACAAGTACTTCCTCAAACAAAAGCGAAATTTTGGTGGGATCTGTGTGGACCAAATTTCATGAAGTCATTTTTAGGTGGTTACAATACAGGCGCAATTGAACGTTGTCCAGACGCTAATTTGACCCTTTTTGGGGAGGTTTTTTGGGGCAAAATTCCTGTCTCAGGAGCAAGGTGGGGTTTTTTGGGGCAAAATTCCTGTCTCAGGAGCAAGAGATGATGCCGGGTGAGAGCAGTGTGGGAGAGGGTGCAGGCAGCTACCATAACTTATGGCAGTCCAGGTTCTCCGGGGATCAGTCCTCAGCTGGTGTGAATTATCACAGCTTCATTAATGCAAGTGAGCGATGTCAGGCTGTACCCAGCTGATGTTCCGGCCTCGTGCCTCTAAAACCTTGGGTGGACAGCGTGGCTCAGTGTTCGCCTGCGTGTTTATGTCTGCACGCAATTATTTAATGCGTTGAAATGCATTTAAGGCATCAAACGCAGGAATTCCAGACTTGGCATGACTGCGTCACCGCAGAAGGGCATTCCAAGGGTTTCTGAGCAGAAAAGATGCCACATCCAGTTGGAATCCCTTCCAGGTTGAGGTACTGGGTGCTTCAACATGCCTGTTTGAAGTTCTAGCCTGGCTGGTACACTTCTCTTCCCCGTCTTTCCCTTTTGAAGGAGAGCCTGATGCTGTAGTGCTCCCACATTTTGGGCTGAGTGCTGCAGCAACTGAATTGCTGGATGTGCCAGCCCTCTGACAGCGCCTTTGTACTTCTGGTTGTAATAAACTGCTGGCTTTTGACTCCCAAAAAGTCCAGGCTCTGGCTGTGGGGTGACTTCAGCTGTCCCAAATGGGACATCCCTTCTGTGGTGTGTGTGCTGGGGTTCTGCTGGAGGAGAAGCAGACTGAGATCTAATCTGTCTGGAGCCGGAATGATTTGATGAGCCATTTCCCCAGAGATGACGAGCTAATGGTTTGTCCATAAAGCCACGCAGCTTTTCCCATTTCTCTGGGAAATGAATAGAGCTGGAACAGAATCATATGCTGCATTGTGATAGCCTAATGCTCTTACAGAGCTGGGTGTTATTACCCAAGCTGCTTTAGTGGACAAATTAGACATGCGGAATTTCCAGATTTTACTTTATTCAGATTTTAATTAACTCAGTGTAATAAGCTGTAAGCACATTAATATCAACAAAATACATTGTACTGTATCTGCTAATATTTAGATGAAAAAGCCAAGAGTATTGTTTTCATACAAAGCCCGGTGAGGTTGGAAATAATGGGGATCTTTTTTAGGAATTTGGAATGTGCTTTTGAAATAATCTTGCATTTTTAGTGCTAGACTTCAAATAATAGCTGTGCAGTGGAAAGTGCTTGTATGGGATTTTTACTATCACATGCATTTTTTTTTTTAAGCTTATACTTGAAAAATTGATGGAGTCATTTGCATTCACTAGCTTGGACAGATGGCGTGATCCGTAACAAAATACTCAACAGCATACTAAAAAGGATCATTTCAGCACCTATCCCCTGCAAACAGCTTTCATCCAGACAACAAGGCAAGGCTTCTAAAATCCCCCATCCTCACACAGTCCTTTCCAAGGTGAGAGCGTTACCTGAGCACGGGCGGGTGCACTGGGCAAGGCTGGCAAACACCAGCTGAGGAAAGAGCCAGCTCCTGCATTTGCTTAAGGATCTTTCCTTGGGAATTGGGAGTTCTTCACCTGCCAGTGGGGTTGCTGCTGGATGCGGTTAACCCAGTGGCAGGAGATGCTCAAGGCGCTGCTGTGTGAGGAAATCAGGAACGGAGGGGCATCAGGGCTCCCCGAATTGCTCCAAGGCACTGAGAGCAAATGAGGGGAGCTGTGCTCTGCCTCCTGTCCCAGCAGGAATGTAGATGGCCTTTGATGTGCTATTTAGGCTGTGTGTACAAGACTAATTGTAGGGAAAAGCTGTAGATGTCCAGCTTATTTTTATTTGGAAAAAAAAACAACCCCAAACGCCGCTTTATCTTTTGATCAAAAGAGAAGAAAAAAAAAAAATTATTATGTTTTCCACCATCTGCTTACTCCAGCATGGTTTGATGGTTTTTATCATGTGGAGACATGGAACTGGAAAATTTGGAACTGATTTCAGTAACCTCTGTTCTCTGTCACTTGTGTTGTGTCTTCATCTTGCATAGAGACCAGAGAAAGCCTGATCATCAGAGTGTTTTTTAAGAGAATTCATTGGAGAGGACAATTATTTTAGTAATAGGTGGAAATTATTTTAGTTAAAATAACCGCTGGAATTCTATTAAAGAACACATTTGCGGTTGCAAATTAGGAAAAAAGAAAGAGGTTTCAGATGCTGCCAACTGAGCAAAGCTGCAGTATGTTCGTAAAGTCAAGCTGTGTTTTCTCATTTTTTGCACATCACAATCAGTAGTGAAGTCTTTGGGCCTAAATTAGATAATGTTTTACCTCTGAAACCTCAATTTCTATTCTACTGTCAGCAGCAGCCCCAGTGCAAACCAGCCTACAGAAAATATATTTTCAGCAAGGTTCAGTACAGGGATAATTGCAGAGGCGCTTGGGAAAGTCCCAACTGGTCCAGCAGCATTTCTTGGAGATAATTTTGCTCCCCTACAAACTGTTTTCTAGTACACTGCTAGCAATAAAGGCAAGACCTTTAAAGGCTCCAAATGTTGTTTTATAGAAATGGTTGGTATTTTTAAGATAGAAGTCAGCCCTGGAGAGCTTCCTGCTCACACAAATGTGTGATTTTTTTTTTTTATTTATTTTTTTAAATTTTGCTTTTTAAATTTAGTTTTTGTGTGAGAGATGATGGCGAGGTTGCTGCCACAGGGGCTTGGATGGTGTTGTTGGACACCATCCTTTCCCTGTATTTTTCTTTTATGAGAAAGAATGGGTTTGTAAATTAAAAAGGTTGTCTTTTGAGTCCCCAGTGGCTGACCCTGGTGCATAAGGGGCCATTGCAAAGTCTCAGGCACTTCTGGGTTTGTTTTTAGGGTTCCTGTACTTTGTCAAATTGCTTTCTGCATGGGAAAAATATGGTTTTAGGATGGAATGGTACTTTCATGTAAGAGTAAATTACAGAATAGGAAGTGATGCAGGTTTTTACTGTTTTCTGAGCCTTGGTTTTCAGTTTACAGAACTGGTTTCTGTAAACACTGGTGATCCCCATGTCTGGTGTCAGGTACTTTGGGCTCTTAGGTCGAGACCAAAACCCAGAACAGGTATTACACCTAAAAATGAACTTGGTTTGGAAACATCATGCAACCTCAAATTCTGGATGACAGCTATATTAATGATAATCCATAAGGATGAAAAATGGACATTAGTCATGCTCTCTAAACTAGTTGATATTAAACACTTGGACCATTCAATTCATTAATCTTTTGGTCAAGAAATCCTTTGCTTAATCCGTCAATTGCTGAGTCCACTTTAGTTACCTAAACTGTCTGGGTCTTTGCTTTAATTGAAAAGATCTATTTTTTCCTTTCCAAAGCTTTCATTACCTGTTGTTTTCAGTTCAGTGTAAGAGCCTGGAGAGCCCTGCATCTGCCCCAACATGATTTCTCAGGGCTGGGGTTAGGCCAGCAGGCCGGGTTCATTTCTTGTTTCTGTCACAGATTTCTTGTGTGATGAGTGAAGTGCTTTTTCCCTCTGCACGTGGGTTCCCAATTAGCACATGGCATCCTGTAACGCCAGCCTGCCCATGCTTGTATATGCTGTGAGATGTTTGGCCAGGGTGAATTTCTCTCTGATTATCAGAGCCTGATCCCTTCTGGCCCCAATCTGAGAATCCCTTGGCCTTCAGCACAGCCAGCAGTAGGAAACAGCCATGAACAACACGAGCCTGGAATCTTCACTTGCTTTTAGTGCTGTCTGCATGGCCATTGCCTATTCCTGGTGCTTACATGCCATATTCTTGGGGAAGTACACTGCTTTTTCTTTCTTTTTTTTTCATTCTTTTTTTNCTTTCTTTTTTCTTTCTTTTTTCTTTCTTTTTTCTTTCTTTTTTCTTTCTTTTTTCTTTCTTTTTTCTTTCTTTTTTCTTTCTTTTTTCTTTCTTTTTTCTTTCTTTTTTCTTTCTTTTTTCTTTCTTTTTTCTTTCTTTTTTCTTTCTTTTTTCTTTCTTTTTTCTTTCTTTTTTCTTTCTTTTTTCTTTCTTTTTTCTTTCTTTTTTCTTTCTTTTTTCTTTCTTTTTTCTTTCTTTTTTCTTTCTTTTTTCTTTCTTTTTTCTTTCTTTTTTCTTTCTTTTTTCTTTCTTTTTTCTTTCTTTTTTCTTTCTTTTTTCTTTCTTTTTTCTTTTTTAAATTTTTTATTTTAATTTTTTTTTTCTTGATGTTGCTGATAGGCACTTTCTTTGTGTTTGGACACACTTCTGCCTCAACTGTGTAAACCAGTCCATTAAACATCGCTTTTCCAGAGTCTGTTCTTGGTAATAAAGATGTGGTAATCATTTGGTGGTACATATCCAGATGAACATATTGAACAGCCCTTAATTTGAAAGCCCATGTAGGTCATCTGTCATCTGCTGCTGACACCCACATCAATTTTCTTTTTTTTGTTTGTTTGTTCCTCTGGATTTTGCTCCTTTGCAGCTCCTGAGAGGCGTAATGGTCGAAAGGTTTTGGTGCTTCCTCATGCCACCCAAGAGAAATAACTTCAGATGGGTACAGCCAGGTGTAGAAGAGCCTGTCTGCCGGGGGAAAAGAGTTGAAATGGAATTTCATGTAATGTAAAGGCAGAACAGCTCCTCAGCTTTTGAAGCAGCGCACCTGCAGATGGAAGGATAAAGTTACTGAACGTGGCTTTGTTCCTCAGCAGCTCAGCCCTCCCAGTGCCCAGGTCGGTGACAGGGCTACTGCTGAGCCGTAATTTCATTTACTGTGGCCAAGGTGACACCAGCTTATTGCTGCAGCCTGTTATTACAGCAAAAATATCCCGGTGGTTTTGCCATGGAACACTGTGGGATTAGTCCTTCGTGTGAAGAGAGCTGCCGTGTTAACACAGTGGTACAGAGTCATGCTTGGGCTTAAAATGTTCTCTCCTGGAGGGAAGGGGGCAACTGCTGTGGTCTGGAAGGATGTGAAAACTTGTAACTCCCTCCCAGTGCAGATTAATTCTGGAAGGATGTGAAAAGCTGTAACTCCCTCCCAGTGCAGATTAATTATGCTGTCTTGTTCAGATTTGGAAATAAGAATCCTGTATGCATTGACTAAGCAAGGTGTCAAAGACAGGACTGGCTCCTTGCCTTTTCAGGCTTGAAGTTGCTGGGAGAACTCTCCTATATTCCCTGGTTTCTGTGTCAGATTTCCCCTGTGCAAGCACTTGGCATGGTCGGGCTTTGTGTATGTCAACTTTATTCCTGGCATCTTTCACATGCATTGTGAGAAGTAAGAGAGGCTCAGTGCCCCGGGTCCAAAATCAATGTTAATAAATTATCAATTGATTTCATAGATCTACCAGTCAGGCAAATCAGGATCTTTAACTCTTAATTAGTGACCTTGATCTGGAAAGGAACATTTAGGTTAAAATAAATCACTTGCGTCTCAGCCAGATGGAGGCTGTGCTTGTCCTTTCTTAAGGCAGGCAGAGCTTGTTCCTGCCCTCGTTCAGCAGTACAGAAAATGTACATGTCAGGCTGAAATGCCTTCAAAGGACCTGGGGTGAATGCAGTATTTAAGTTGCCAGCAGCAGCTGAGCATAAAGACTGATTAGAGCAGTTACTCGGGATGGATTCAGATTATTAGGTAATATGGAACAAACGTCAACAAAAATAAGATGAATAACTGTAGGCATATCCCGACAGTGATTTATTAGGCTTGCAGTGTAGTGGACTGCTAATAATCTCCCAGGGGATGGGGGAGTGATCCCCCTTTAGAACATTTACGGGTGGGTCAGTGACAGTGTCAGCAAATGTGCTGGAGACCTTGCGTCCCTTTTGTCTGCTTGCCACCATCTCCACTCTCAACAGGGTAATAATAATAACAAATATTTTAAAGATTTTTTTGTAAATGTTGTCATCAACCTGGAAGTAGCCCTGCAGGTGGCACAGGTTTAATATCCACAGTACTTAGCTGGTTTCTTGAAAGCTAAAGTATCTCTGAAAAAAGGCTCTCTGAACCTTGCGGTAAAAATTAGGCGTGACTTGAATAACTTAACATCAAACCCAGTTATTTTAATACTCACTGGCCTTCCACTCAAGACTTTAAAAATTACAGTTGAAATAGCTGCACAGAGTTGATACAGTTGAAAATAATGATTTATATTGAGATCTTCAGGAAAAACAAGACTTCCAAGTAAATAATGTTTCTGAATCATAACAGTGATTGTCACAAAAAATAGTTAACATGGTTATTTCCCATTTAAAAAATAATGGAAGATGTGATAGGTGATTTCATCTTGGTATTTCGTAAGTATCTCAGTCTGTACAGTGTGAGAGTATCTTGCATTATTTTTCCATGGTTTTTAGTACTTTGTGGACTGCACCTTTCAAGTTCTGTGTTCCTGGAATGCAGCACTGAGCTGTCAGAAGAAGAGTCAAAAATACATCCTATTCTTGATGAAACAGCAAGATATCCAAATCACAAGCTTTTCTTGATACCTGGAGGGCCCTTCTGTAGCTTGCAGCTCTGGTGGCTGGGATTGGTGTTCCCTCTGTAGAGAGCGGCTTGGGAATCTAAAAAAACCCACCTGTTTGGGAAGAACACAACCCCCTCTAAACCTCCACCACTCCTGCAGCTCGTGTTAGTGAGGAACAAGGGGGAGGTGGACTAAAAAAGTGGATTTTCAAAGCTGGACATGAGTCCTACCCGTGAATTAAAGTCTTTGTTGTGGTGCTGTTGGTGTTTTTTAGCAAGGTGAGGGCAGTCTGTGGGTTTAGGAGAATGAGCATCTCTAAATGGGAGGTTTGGGTGCATGAACTAGGTCTGTGTGAGGGCTTTAGAAATATTAAGGTGTGGGAGACCTCTGTTAGGACATCCCTGAGGAGATGATGCCGAGGGGCTGATGGGTTTCTTGTTCTGCTCTTCTTTTTTCTCACCAGTGCTCTCTGAAAGCTTTGTTCATCTGACTGGGGTGCAGCCATGGGGGGAGCGTGGCTTTGACTTTTCCCAGGAGGAGCTCTGTGGTTTGAGGCTTGGGTTCTTGCAAAAAAGAATCGGTAAAATCGAGCTTTAACGAATGTTGAATCTTGGAATATAATAGGGTTTCGCTTGTGCTGCTGCTTCTCTGGAAGGGACCTGCTATTAGTGAGCTTGGTTCCATCTGACGTAGCTGCTGTTCTTTTGTTTAAGTGAGGTAAGACAGCAGTTTTCTAGTGGTTGTTCTTATTTTTGGTGCTGTATTTATTTGGGGCTTTTTGTGGTTTGTTTTTCCTCCCCCCACGTGCAGTGCACGCATTAGAATTAGGCAGAATTTCCCTATCTAGCCTGTATCTTTCTGGGTGCTCCATTTGAACCTGATTTCATTGGATTCTAATGTAGTCTTGAGGTTTCACACTCTTCTGTAGCTGCTAGTGAGGGAAATGCCATAATTTTCAGTAATGTGGTGGTTTCTATGTTGTTTTTCTGACTCCTGACACTTTCTATAAACAAGAAATTGTAGTTAGTTATTGTATTTGAAACGCATGTCAGTTTTCAGTAATTTACCCCCCCACAAACCAACAACAAAAGAACACAACATCCAAACAAAAAGCTTGTTCTGTTTTCCTTCATGAGATGTGGTTTAATACAGAGGCAGAGGGGCTTGCTGTCTTGCATGCTGTATTTATATTTAATTCCCCCACGCAGGAAACTGGCATTAGCTAGTGGGTCTAATTCCAGTTATCTAGATTTTAATGCCATCCTTGGGGATGTGGTTACTTCTGTGGCTAAATATAACCCATCAGCAGAACAAAATGTCCATCCTTTTTTTCTGGCTGCTCTGTGGGGGTGAACAGCAAAAACCGGGCTCTGGACTCGCTGTAATTAATTGGGGGTGAGCGAGTTCCCCAAGTAAATCATTTCTCATTTTCATTTCACGCTAAATAAGTCATCTGTCTTGTACAGATGAGAGTGGCCCATCTAGCCATGAGCTTTCTGAGAGCTCAGGAGAACCTGGACCCTCAGAAGTTCTCTAAAAGAGCTGACAGCCTCTCACCTTTAATTCCCCCCATCTCCTGTAATGTGCCTTTTCCCTACTCCTCCTGGCAGTGTAAACTTCTTATTTTTCTGCTAAATCTGTCTTGCAAAACATGATAGTTGGGTAAGATGCAATTTTGCTTTAATTATGATTAAATTACTTTATGAATTAACCAGAGGATCTCATGGGACTGGAATCTTTTGACACATGAGAAAATTGCCTTTCTTTAACAAGCTGCTTCAAGCATGCAAGGTAATATTAGCATTTTTCAGTTATAGCTTCAGGGGATTAAATAATAAGGGGAAGTATTGTGCCTACAATTACATGATGTGCATGTGTGTTAAAATCTAAAAGACAAGTAGACACAGAAGGAATTAGCTGAACTGCTGAACCTGTGACACTGTGCAGTAAGTGTTAGTAGGGATTTTTTTTTTCTTTATAAAATGGCTTTTTAAGAAAACATATGGGTATCTGAAGAATTTTATGTTGTAGACTTGCAAAGGCTGGCTGAACTTTGAGTATATTCAGCAAAAAAAGCATCCTGAACGGGATACACCTGTTTCACCTTAAGGTAATAAAGGCCGTGCAACTTTAAAGGGAGCGACCAGTAATTTTCATATGTGTTACTTTGTTTTGCTTGATTTAGTGGAGGTGGCAAATAGGCTAAACCCGGGGACTGGATGCTGAAAATCTTTTGCAGGATTGACCTTTTTGTGAAGTGCATTGAAAAATAGTGCATGGCTATCCTTACAGGTGTGTGAACAACCTGCGGTGCGTGATATCTCCAAACTCATATTCTTCTGTTTCAATACGTCTAAACGCACACTTAAAACCTTTTATTTAGACTCACTATGTATGGTGAGTTGCAATTGTTCAAGGTGCTGTGGAAATTGAAGGTGATAATTTATATCCTTTAAATTAGGGTAAGAAAGCGGTACAACAGCTTGTGTCAAATTGGAAAGGAGTGGGACAAGCTAAGTTGTGTGACCTCTGCATATGTTGTATTCAGTGTGGACTTGCACCTGCATGACCCTGCTTGGTTTCAGAGGGTTGCCACTGCCTTGTGGTATCAAATCCAATGAAGTGGAAAATTGACAATAAGGGATTTAGGCTATTGTTGTCATTGCCCCAGCTGTTTGGTTGTTGTTTCGATGACAGGATTCATTCATGTTCTACACAAATCCATAAGGTAACAGTAATTAGTGGGACTCAGAACTTGGGGGGGATTTATGCAGGGATAGGGAGCCAGATGACAAAGGAAAATTGTTTAAGCATTGCAGCAGTTCTGTTCTAAAAGGGAGGTGTGTGCATAATACATGATAGATTAATTAACGTGCTCCACTAGAAAAGGCAAATGACTTGACTTGAAAACAGTCAGTGACAGAAACCCAACACCTTCATCTCTGTGTCTGAGGCAAAGCTGTGCGTGTGCAATAACCACAAGCGATGCTGGTGTGCAAGTGCTCTCAGTAGGGCAGGAATTTTTTCACCTATATTTGTCATGTCTTGCTTTAATCTAAAATTAAATGCTTACTGGCCATTACAACTATTATAGCTGCTGTTGTACTGTGATATAACTAGCCTGTCTACATTCACAGCCCAAAGAGTAAATGAGGTTGGTAATTTTAAAGCTGAAGCTGTTCTGTGCTGACAGTAGGTAATACCCAGAAGATAAACAGCACAAATTACAACCTTGTGCAGGCAAGATCAGATCAGTGTTGATAGTTTCTTGATTGCATGTGGCTGAATGTTATCAGAGAATTTGAGACATCATTCAGAAGAGAGCCGTGTTGCCTGACTGTTATTTTCTTCTTATGGTAACTGCAGAGATTATTGAGAGGGTTCATATGGAGGAAGATCAAACCCCTCTACTATGGTTGTGTGCTTCTTACTCGAATCTTTTCCTTATGGTTTGGAATTTCCTTCCGTTTGCTCGCTGACACTGGAGATTCTCTTGATGCTGAAGAGAGCTTTGTGCTGTGTACAGATTCAACCCATGCCTCCAGAAGTTTGCAATCAACCAAGTAAATTATTTGTCACCTTGGATAAATATTAGCTCTGACAAATTAAGAACGGATTTTTCAGGTGTGCATTGCACTCTATCTCACAAAATGGTAATTGTTCTTACAGTTATTGCTCTTGCTTGTAGTGAGGCATCTGTTTCTTGTCTAATTGCTAGCATTCAAATCCCAGTCAGTTTAAAATAACTTTTTGAGGCTTCAAGATAGCATATCCGAGGCATCGCAGACATTCCCGATTCATACCTTTGGCATTGTGCTTTTTGTGCAAATACATAAAAAACCCCACCAAGCCAAACAAAAATCCTCCACAAACAAAAGGGAGTGGTTGGGCATGGGTTGATTGTGTCTGGTGCTGCAATCAAAGGCAATAAGAAGAAATCCTGGTGTCGGATTGGCCTTTGACCACCAGTGTCCATCTCTGAGCCTGGCTGTAAATCGTGGCTGTAAACCTGGAATCCACCACTGCCTCTTGCACAGCCACTTGAAGCTGAAAGTGTGTTAAATGACTTCTACACTCTGGCATGGCCTTGCATGAGTTAAGAGTGACTGTTTTTATTTTTTCCCCTTTGACAGTTAATCTCTTTATTTTTTTCGAGCTGGAATAATCACCTTTCTTCGTACTTGTTCCCTGCAGCCCGTCCCGCTGCTTTGCTTCTCCATGGCCCTTGGCTGTTGTTTTAAAAATCCTCTTTAGGGTTTCAAGACTCTGTACAACCAGTTGGGAGCTGTATCTTTTCACAGTCCTCCTTGAAGAGTGAATTCTCTCACCTGCTGAGAGGATAACGATGATAAAAACACTGAGGCTCCAATTTACCTGGATTCTCTGCAACTGGTGTGGGGATTTTTACACTTTGATGCCTGCTATCATCTTTCCCCTCATCTCCCATCAATAAAACAAGAAAATGCAAAACATAGATAATAATAATAATAAGAAAAAATCCCTATCAGGAGAGCTGAAAGAAGGTCGAATACCTTAGGTGAGAAACACAAGAGCTGCAGGGAGTGGGGGTGTCCAGAATCGGTTTGTTCATGTCTTTATCTAGAGATTTTGCAGTGGTTCTGCACTGGCTGTGGTGAAACTGCCCATCAGGCTTATCTCCAGGGCCAGAGGATCGTGTTTGGAGCTCCGGCACAGCTTTTGGGGGACCTGCTGTGGTCTCTGCAGCCTCGCTTGCTGTCAGCCCTTTGGGTTGCTGTTTACCAGTAGCAGTGCTGATGCCCTGCCTTTCTCCTCATGCCTGCCACGGGCTCCTGTTCACCCTCCCCTGCTTCTTTTGTGAGTGCAGGGCCAGTTCTGATCCCTGATAGTCTCGTGTTTATTCGTTTAGTGCCCCAGATCAGGTCTGGGCCAGCTCTGGCTGGTTCCCTGGAAGGGGTAGGCAGAGCTGGATGCTCTCAGTTAAAGGGAAAATGTTTTCCAAACACCCCACAGAGCAGAGGTGATCTCAACTGAGGTGCCTCTGAGTGATGCACACTCAGAACTTTAGCTGTTACAGACCCTTCACCCTCTCTGAACTGTCCTTTTTGTGCTATTCCACAAAACCCTTCAAGTTTTCAATGGTAATTTCACAGCTGGGGGTGGGAAGAAAAAGAAATTGAAGGCTAAGATTTCAGGCGCATGTTAAACAACTTGAACATCTCCCATTTGGAGTTCCGTAGGAAATCTGAAAAAGCTCTTTACGTTTTTGTGTGCAACATCCAGCAACACGTGGGGTGCTACCTAATGGGGATGCCTGCAGCTGCCATGACCCCCAGTAATGGCCAACGCGAACCTTCAGCAGATTTTGTTGAAATTAATCCGTTTTTTAATTAGAAACCCCTCTCTCCTGCTTTATCCAGTAGTGTTTATGCACCTCAGCATAGAAGCCTGAAGAATGTGATGAGCACATTCCTGAATGAAGAGTTGATCAGGATGTGATTTAATTGTAACGGGAGCAGGGCTCGGTTTTGAGCCGAATAAAATTGGGAGAGTTCTTTCTTCCAGCTGCATGCTCTGCAATAGTAGCTTATGTAAGAGTTTCAGTGTTTGTGTCTGCCCTAAAGGAAGTTAAGAAATAAAAAGGAGATGTGATGGATATTAGCGCTCAGAAGATGAAACACAAGATGTCTTATTGCCACCAGGAAAGCCTCGAGACAGTGAGAGCTGTAAATACTTTTATCCAAAGTTTGCTGGTTGCTGCTGCCGAGCTCCCTTGACTTCTTATCAGGTCAAAGGGGATAAATCAGCACTTGTGGGTCATTTATTTCTTTGGCTGTTAAGTGTCCAGGCAGGCTGCTAAGTCTGTGCATGGTGTGATGTTGTGAGGGAGCACTAGGAACCCTTCCCTGCTAACCTGCACTTCCAAATGCCACAGCTATTGCCTCACTTGGCAAACAGCCGCCTGAAATCAGGCCTGGACAGCTCTCAGGTGTGACATGTCCTACCTTTTTTTTCTCTTTTTTCTTCCAACAGTTTCTCATTTTTCTGGAACGAACTGTGAAATTTCATACATGCTCTAAATGCACATAAACTTTAAAGTAGCCTTCCTTACCTTGATTTTTTTTTTTTCCCTGGGTCAATTCATCCAATTTGCTGTTTTCAGCCACATGGTGCAGAAAACAGGAAGATGTGAGGGTAGCAACAAATACACCACTGTGTTTGCAAAGGCAGGCTGCTTCCTTTGGTGTCTGTGCCAGCTTTTTCTGCCTTAAATTTGTAGGGTAGATGGCAATACCATAACAGCTTGTTGGTGGTGTTGTGCTGGAACTGGACTGTATTTTAGGAGATGCAGCTGTGAAGTTGCGTGAGGGATTTCTGAAATTTCTGTATGAAGAAACCAGGAACACTGCTTAGGATCATCCAGGCGCTTCTGAAATGGCTTCTGGCACTGTGAAAGACATAATTTTTTGTGTGGCTATTAATCCACATTGAGAGAGCATTTTTATAGCAATTCCATGCGGGAGATCAATGATAAAAAAGGCTTGAACCTGTAGCATGATGTCTAAAACTGCCTGCAGAGTCCTTGTCCATAGTACTTGGAACAGAACTGGCCTGTGTCAGAGCAGTGTTTGGTTGTTGTGTCCCCAGAACACTTTCTAGTATTTCACAAATTAGCAGAGCTATTAGCTTGGTTTCTGGTGGTTGGGGAAAGGCTGCTGCAAGTTTCTTTCCTAGCACTTAATAATCTGTGTGTTTCCTCTTTAGACTGAGTCTGAACCTTCCAACGAAGCACAACTTGCATTTTTAAACTCTACTATCAGTGCCAAGTCATGACTCATGTGCTATTTTACCTGTGCCTAAAGGAGCTCTTTCCTCTTTGGGTTAATCACTGACTGAGATTAATTATGCTGATTAGACACCAGCCCTGATTCTTGTAACTCATCACTGCCATCATAGATGTTCGGAGTGGGATGATTAAACCCTTTCCAAACTCAGATCTTGCAGCACCAGTGGCTATCCCAGTTAAAAACTGCCTGGAACAAAACATAAGGTGTAGAAAAGCTTGTGATATCCACAAGCCTCGTGCGTTTCTTGTCCAAGTTGTGTCTCCCATCACAACTTCTCTAAGTTAAAGCAGCTCAATCAAATTGCTTTCAGGTTCTTGAAAACAATGTTTCATAGCATGTGTGTATCTCACTATTTCACTCTTGTCAAGGCTGCCCCATGATAGTGTAATGCTATTTAAAAAACAGGCAATAAAACCAACAACAACCAAACAAAAAGACCTCAACTCGCACACCACCGAAGCATCCAGAGGTCTCTCTGTTTGCATTTTCCAGTTGTGAATCACAGGAGCCCTGTGTGCATGTTCAGGGTATGAGCTTGGGAGCAGCAAGCTCCCAGCTCTGCCCTGGGGTGAAATCTGGTGTGTTTTCAGTGTTTATTTAAAAAAAAAAAAAAAAATTGTCAAGGTTCTAAATATGGCAGGAGTTGCATCTAAAATGAGGAGACTCAATGCTGAAGTAACCAAATAGGAAATCAGGCATGTTCCTTAAGGTTTTGAGTGGGTTCTCTTCCTGTGCTTGGAAAAGTTACTTCTACACCTAAAAATCCTTTGCAAAAGAAGAAAACCAATATATGTTTCAAAAACTGTCTTTCTTTATATCAAGATTTATATATGTAATATCTAATTACATATATAAATGCAATTTGTATTTACAGATTCAGATTGTTATAAAGCTTCAGGATGTAAACCACTCTGGGAAAAATGCAGGGAGAAACTGTGAAATAGCCATACTTGTACAGATGAACAGATTTCCAAAGTGCAGCTTGGTATCTGCTTTGTTTGATTTTCTTTAGCTTGTGTGGAGACTTTATTTACTCCAATTCCTACCCGCTCATCTGTTTCAGCCTCTTGCTCAGTTGCATTTTGATAGTCTCGTATCTTGTCATCTTACCCTCGTTTGAAAAGTCTGCAGGAAGGGAGCCGTAACAAAAGCTACCTTGAAATCAGAGAGTTCTGTGTGTTTCTCCTAATTATTCACAGTCAAACATATGCCAGATTTCTGTGGGTAGATGTGCCAGACAGGCACAGACTGTTGTTATTTCTGCCCAGGAGCGTATCGGGCTCGGTGACTGCTGATGTGCTGCTTGTCCAGGAAAGGTTACCCTTCCCTTTGTGTCTGTGCCTGGATGCACCAGGAAGGGTCACAGAGCCAGCTTGAGTGGCGTGCAGTTCTGTAAATGAATATCCTTTAAATTCAGGTAGCAAACCAGAGCCGTAGATGGGTGAAGTAGAGCTGGGGGAATGGTTTAAGCTTAGAGTGTGGGCATAAATTCTGGATGGTGGGAAGAAGTGGGAGAGTGTTCTGTTCAGAAAAGAACACCTGCTTGTGGGGACCACCTTAGGAACTGCTGAGAAGACATCTGTCACAGCACTTCTCAGAGCTTATGGGTAGTTATTTCCCAGCTCTGAAAAGAGATGCTAAACCTGCAAGGCCCTCACTCTGTTCCACAAATGTGAGATATAAGTCATGCTTGTGTTCTTTAAGATGGTGCAGCAGTGTGTCTCCATTTACTTCAAGTGTGTGATTTGGGTGGTAAGTTACATTTATTGCTCTGGTTTTATATTTTGATTTCCTTTTCCCTTCCCCTCTGTAAGGTCTCTTCTAAAACTGAGGTTGTTTCACTGCCCTGAGGTGGGCCAGTGTTTCTTACTTCAGTCGATAACAGTATTGTGGTTCTGCAGTTCAAAGTCTCTCGCTCTTCAAGCCCATAAAGCAGAGGAACAGCAAAAAGCATCCATCTGGCCTGGTGCCAGAGGCTGGTGTCCAAAGATTGGCATCCTGGCTTGGGAACACAAGGAGCAGGGCTGTGTTTGTTCCCCTGCCACGGGAAACGCTGCCAGGACAGCAGCGATGCCGTGGCTGGCAAGAGCCAATTTACCAGTTGAGGGCAGCTACAAGGGCTGGAGCAGAGGTGGTGCTGGGAGCAGAATATCAATATCCACGTGCACCCAAGGCTGTGGTTCAGCTGCAAGGAGAAGGAGTGAGAGGAGGTATTGATTAGGGGGTGTTACTGTTGGTGGAGATATCCTTGAACGCAGTAGAGTCTGTAGCACTTGAAGACTGGCGGATGCAAAATATTCGGGGTCTTGAAAGACACCCCCAAAAATGCAGCCACGTGTTGTATTCTCAGTGATCCTTTCAGTATGAGCATGGCTTTAAGGCTGGTGGTTTCCCTTAATAGTTGTAGGGAATTGATTACCCGACAACTTACACCCTGGTCAGATACAATTTATTATTACTTTCTGATGGTTTACCTATTAAGAGGAAAAGAGTAAAGGAAATAGTCAGCTGTGGTCCTTCGAAAAACAAACCACTAACTCTGTGGCAGTAATAACCGATGTCCTGTAAAGCTGCTGTGCAATAATCCAAAGCATCCCATTAAACAATCACTGCTGGTACTTACGGAAACGATTTTGAGCCCTTGCCTGTGAGGGGGTAGTTGCTCACTGCCATGGGTTTGTTTGTGGGGTTTTTTTTCCTCCCAATTTGGAGGCAGTAATGTATTCTGTATTGAATTGGGGTTTTTTTTTTGTGATCAGGATGCTTTCAGTAGAGTTCAAAAGGTAGAAAGAGATGATGAAGCACTGAAGACAAGTTTTTACAGGATTGATTAATCAAGACTCAGCAGTGTAGAAGAGCACAAAGAATGAGTGTTAATATTATATATAACAAAAGGAAGGGCAGATAAGATGATTGCTCTTAACAGTAAACAGGGTTTCTGCATATTCATTATGTCCTTCCTGCCTTCTGCTGCGCCTTGGAAATGATGCAGCTGTGTACGTGGATCACGCCTAATTCTGTGATAAGCTAATCCTTGTAGCTTGAGATTAATCCAAGAATGGAGCACATTTGTTTTTAAGACACCAAAACATTTTTTAAAATGGAAAATAGGTATTTTAGATTGCTAAGATAGTGAGTTATGTTTTTGGGTCAATGTTTATAGGTATGAAAGATAGTCTTGCAGCTCAAAAGCTGAGTAGTTCTGTTATTTCACCATCCCCTCATTATTCTGCTTTTTTCTTCAGCTCTTAACTCCCTCCTCCTCTCATTTACTTTGCCATAAATCAAGAGCAGGTCTTTGAATTTGGCAGGCTGAGGTTGGTGGAAGACTTGTGTAGGCAATGTTTTAATCAGGGCAGGATGTGTTGCCTCTAATGGGAGCCCTGATAGCAGTAGGGGAGGAGCAGCTGGGACCTCGGGGAGTCTGGTGGCCTGTTCTCCTGCCAGCGGAGAAATTTATCTGCCAGCTCCAAATCTGCTTATTGGAAGTGACTGTGAAAGAGGGGAAAGGAGAGGGATGAGCAGGCTGGGTATGTTTTCAAAAGTCTGTGTTGAATTTTTCCTCTCTCGTGTCAAATAATTCCTTTTTTTCCTTTAACACCTAAAATACTGGATTTTGCAAGAGTACCGAGCCACACTTGAGATGTACAGTAACTGATGATTTGGAACAAGGACTGGTGGCAAGGGCTGAGACTTTAGGGTCCTTGGAGCTGGACACTGAGTGACGCTACTGTGGCTGGTCAGGAGAAGTGCTGCCCTGACTGAAACACTGTGAAGGCACAAAGGGCACCAGCTCCTCTTTTCTGTTTGTAACACAAGAGCCAAAGAAGAAATGCTCTGTAAGATCCTGTTAAACTCCCTAAAAATAATGGCTGTATTTTTTCTCCATCTTCTCTCTAACCCCAGCTCTAAATCCCACCTGTGCACGTATTCGTGCTGCTTCAGCACCTGATTTCATACATGGATAATTCAGTGCTTTCTCCCTTCTCTTCCACTCCATTTCTGCAGTAGCTGGATGTCTGTCCTGGAGCACATCTTGCCCTTACTCTTGCCTCCTCATCCTTAGACCCCAGATTCCTGTAGTTAGAGCTCCTTTTTCCACACGTCCTTACTCCACCCTGTGGTGTGCTCTCCTGCTTCCCTCTGGCAGAAGTGGCATCTCCTACCCCTGTAACTTCAGGAAAGTTATGAGTAGGCTGTTCTGGAAATGATGGGGTTTTTTGTCTTCATTGCACTGAAGGCAAACTTCCACTTGGGCTGTGGAAGAAACCATATCCAGTTGTTTTGCCAGGGGCTGTACAGCACGAGGTTTGTGCCAACAGGCAGGAGCAGAGCAGGGGCTGATGGAGCCCTGGCTGGCAGCATCACCTGGCTTGGGTCCTCCAGCCCTGAAGTGTGAGAGCTGCTGCCTCTAGCAAGAGGAGCGTGATGCTGCAATTGCTTCTTTCAGCCTCGGTCTTTACAGTTGTAGCTGAAATAATTAAGGACACCCTGCATGTGCTTTGTCTGGCTTGATGAAAAGGCAGCTGATCTTGCATGTTTTTCTTCTGTGTTTTGTTCCAGTGGTCTTGTGTTCAACTTGGAACTTGCAAAAAGTGAGCAAAGCACGGGCACTGCCTTTGGCTTTCTAACTGCATGCTCGAGGGCAGGCACTTAACAAATGTGGGTTGTTCTGTCTCTCATTTTGGAACACTGACACCCAAAGCCATTTCTGCTGGTTTAGAAAACAGTTTGGCCTCTTCTGAAAAACCCTCTACTAATAGCTTAGTTAGATGCTTTCTCGTAGCCCACTTTCACTTGGTTTTGTGAGCTCTGTATGGAGTTTGCTGCTCTGGTGATGTGAAATCCCCCTGTTCAGGGGCTCTCAAACCCAGCTGGTCTTTAGGCGAAGCAGTCAGGATGCTGGGTATAACATCCCTCTTAATACCAGAGAGGACAGTTGAGACCTCTCCTCTTCAACTCCTAGATCCCCTAGTTTTCCTTGCCCCACAGCTAGAACTCACGGGCTGTTAAAATCCTTGCCTGCAACCTTCAGCTGTGTAAGAGCCAGCTCTTAGGTGTATTTCTAAAATACAGCTGAACTGACCTGCTGGAAGCTGCTGACAAAAATGTTGGAGTTGATCTTTTCCCCCCTAGCTAGAGACTTCTCCATGAGGGTTTTTTTTCCTCTTCAGTGAACACCTGAATCCTCGTTCAGCTTCTTTGATGTCAGGTGAATGCCCGTGCTGGCAGAGGGGAGGGTGTGGAGCTGTGGCCGGGGTTATGGGAGCAGCATCACCTCCTCTGTTTGTTGCTATGGGAATTTGGTCTCCTGCATCCTTAGCCGGCTGCCTGAATTTGCTAGTGCAGGACAGTTTATAAGAAGTGGCTGGCTCGTTTGTTTTTCTCTTCGAGATCTGGCCCCTTCCATGGAGCTGCCTTGCCGGAGCATTAAGGTTAGGGGCTTTTGTCCTGTAGCCTTCCTTGCACCCAGGGCAGGGGATGGATGTGGGGATTTTTCATTCTGTGGTTGCCTTGCTGTCTTTTGAGGCGTTTGTGACAGGCCGTGTGCGTGAAATTAGGAAGAATTCAGAAACTGTACATATGCAAATTCCCTCAATCACTTCTGTGTGGTTTTATTGTTTTAGCCTTGTGATCTCATGGCTAAAAATCCCATTCTCTCCAGTCAGTGTAATTTGTTTTCTCTGCGTCAAATGCTACTTATGTGTGGCAGAAGGCCACTAATGCAGGTTAGATGTACTGAACCTGTGAGGAGATAGAATTTCAGGCAAAGCAGCTTACAATTCATTGGCTTTGTTCTTTCTAGAAACCTTATTATTCTGTCTCTCCAGAGCTGTTGAGAAGGTGAAAGATTCTGTGCAGCTTCCAGGAGCGTGGTCTCGCTGAGAGCAGATGGTCCATTCTTGGAAGCCATCCCAAACGATGGATTACTCATCTGATGCAGAATGATGCACCAGAAAATTGCAGATTCACCAGGACTGCTCTTTGACTCCTTCAGAGCTTTGATTCTTTTAACATCCTGCTTTTACTTGTCTGCCTGGTTTGTTGCTCAAAAATCCTTCAGTAAAATAAGCTCAGCCAGAACCATAAAGACCTTTAGAATTTAAAAGGGGAACTAGTGTAATGCATCAGAATTGAGGGAAGACTTTGGAGGTGTGGTTTCTTGTATTGTGAGGCTTAAAACAGAAACAGAACAAAAAAACCCAGTTTTCATTAGAGTTTCCAGTGGGAATGAAGGAGCCCAGCAGTATAATAGAATACTTCTGCACTTGTTAGTAGTATCACTTACTAATATTTCACCTTCTCAAACCTGCCATCAGGATCACTTCTTACATCTGCGTGGTTTCGTGTTTGCATGCGATCCTCACTTTTAAGCCACTTGAACAGTAAAAATATGTTTGAATTCATGTGATACGGGATTAAAGCATAAAAAACCAAATCATAAGAAGCTGAGAAGTTGATTATTATTCACTGTAAATGTATTCAGTGAACCAACCATTTTGGAAGCTGGTGGCTCAGGGTGCTGCAGTAACTAATCTGGCAGGAATATTTGCAGGTAAGTGCCTGACTGATGCTGAAGGATAGCTATAAAGGATAGCTTTTTTTTTTTCCTGTCTATTGCTCTGGTTGTTCACGTTATTTATCAGTGTTTTCTTCCCTGCAGACAGCCCCAGCGTGCTGCTCACTGCAGCTGCAGTAAAACATCCACTTGTCCACCTCAGAGAGCTCCCTTTGTCAACTGTTCCAGTGTCACTAAATGATGTAAATAAATTTTTTTTTAGCCAGGTCAGAATTATTTCTCCGGAATATATTGAGTTTCCCCTGACTAGAATGACAGAGATCTAGAGCAGGTTTTTATGAAGAATTTTATAGGCAGTGGAAGAAGCAGCTGCATAACTCCATAATCTCTAAAGTCCAGCCTTTGCTGTGCCGTCACTGATTGTGCAACTCGGAGCACTCTGGAGCTGTTGAACAAGGGTGATGTTCTCCTTACTGTGCTGAGCAGGGTCCTGGGCCCTCTTTAAATGTCCTGGGCTGTCACAGCCCTCAGTGGACCATGGTATGAGGGGAATAGCTGTCAGCCAGGTCTTGGTCCCTCCTTCACACCTGCCCGCTAAAAGTGTTCTAATTTTACAAATCCAAGGTATGAAAGGAGTCACGGTGGTCCGGAATTTTTCGACATTGGTTTTCTTTCCTTGTTTCCCCGTCCATTTAATGGCTGTACTCTTCTTCATCTTTGGAGACTGAGTTACAAGAGATTTCCCTGACTTTCCTGAAAACATCTCATTTTCCCAGGAGCAAGGCTCTTGAATGTTGTCTGCTGGTGTTGGGGTGATGAAGACTTTGTTGTACCTGCACAAACACAAGAAAATTGACTTAATTTTACTTTCATTTAGCTCCATTAGCTCCAAGGGAATTGACTCTTTCTTCCCTCTTCTTCAATCAGAAAGAATTTAACTGCACTGTTTTTAATCTGGTGAGACCTTAACTCTTCGGGGCAATATATTAATACCACTGTTATATTTAAGGCCCAAGAGCAGAACTGATTGAATTAGTTTATTATGTCTGAATTTTCACTAACACTTTTTAAAATGAGCTGTAATATGTTACTCGAAGCTGTAGCTTCATGTTAATCTGAACTATTCTTTTTGATATATTTCATGAGAGGCTGAGGCGTGCGTGTTAACATGTTTTATGCATATATTTTGAAATTCTGTATGTGAGGAAATTTTCCAGTCTCTTACGGCCCTTGCTATTAGTATCTTGGTTGGCTGATCAGAATAGAAAGGAATTATTCTCGCTTAATTGAGTTCCTAAGTTTAGTACCAGTTTTTGAAATCATAAAGTTGATTTCGTGGAAGAACAGCTTGCTGCTAACAGACCTGTAATAAAATGAGTCGTGACGACAAAGCATCCTGCAAACCATGGGATTTGTGTTGCAGTGCCTCCACTCATTTAAACCTAAAATCATTTAAAGTCCTGCTAATGCACAGGAGGCAGGGTTCTGCAGAAGTAATCTGGAATGTACCTTCATTGCCAGTCTTGAGTCATCAGTTTAAATGTCGTGAACGGAAGCATATCTTTATATTAATATAAAAATAATTCAGATAATATTAAAATAATATGGATTTTTAAAAAATCGGATCATTATTAGAAATTTTCCTTTATTTGCACCTTTTTTATGTGCCTTCTTAATTATTCATCCAGAAATCATTGTGTTTTAATCGTTCACATGCTTATGCCTTTGGTAAAAATGAAGGATGGTAATGGCATGAATATTTTTCAGGAGTAGGGTTTGAGGAAATTTCATCACTCCTGTTTGGATCTGTACCATATGAAATTATACATATTGCTTGAGGTTATGTTACTCTGTGTTCATACTGCGCTAGATGCAGAGTGAAAAAGGCTGCAGGAGGATCAGAGGAAAGCAAGGCTGTGCTAAGAGCTAGCACTGCAGTTTACTCACCAGGGTGAGTTACTAAAACCGTGTCTTGCTGTCTGCCAGAACGGTCCTGCCCCATTTGCAAACTGATCAAAGAGTTTTACCTTCCCCTCTTTGATCTTTAGTGACTTTAAAGTAAGTCAGATCGATTATATAGCCAGTTTTCTCCAGTTAATTTCCAGTTCTTTCCTTAGTTGGGTGAGAAAGGTGATCCGACTCAGGGACTGGGGTGCCTGTGATCCCTACGGGGGGAGTGGTAGTGGTGTAACTTGGAGGGAAGGCAGAAGGGGTGTTAGTGATGCCTTGGGAAGGCTGACCTGGAACAGAGACTGGGCAGAGCTGGAGAATAAAGCAGGGATTTATTGAAAGGCCTTTAGGGTGCACCTTGGGCAGGACAGGGCCTGGCCAGGGCTGCACCCAAGGTGGATTGAGAATGGTCACAAAAATGGACAACCAGTCACGAGGTCTCACACTTTTATAAGTTTTGGTCCATTTGCACATTGGGGTTTAATTGTCTAGTTGCAGATTCAGGCTGTGAGGTCCCATCCTTCTTGTTCCTCCCTCCAGCCCACCCTTGTTTGTGCTGTTGGGCTGAAAGTTGTCCTTGGTGTGCAGCAGGAGAAGGATTTGTTTTGTGTCCCTGCTGTGTGCAGAGCTGAGTGACACCGAGTGTGAGCTCAGAGCTGCACCCCTGGGCAGCACAGAACCTGAAATACAGGAAGGCTCAAACTTAGGGCATCATCAGCACAGTATTATGTTGTCTTAAACTCTTCTCAGCAACCTCTCCAAGTTAAATCCCCTTCCTTGCTGCCCCAGTGAAGAAAAGGAAGAGAAAATAACTGGTGTTATTCTCTCTGTTGATGCGCACAAGCTGCAGAGTGTGTGAAGGGATGGCCAGGTGAGGTTTAGGGTGGGCATGAGAGGGAAGCGTGGTTGGATTCTGCAGATGATGAAGAGACTGGGGGGATTTCTGAGATTGGGATTTCTGAGATTGCCTCAGCTGCTCAGAGCATGGTACTAAATAACTAAATAACACCAGGGATGCAGGTTTGGCNAGTCTTGAGTCATCAGTTTAAATGTCGTGAACGGAAGCATATCTTTATATTAATATAAAAATAATTCAGATAATATTAAAATAATATGGATTTTTAAAAAATCGGATCATTATTAGAAATTTTCCTTTATTTGCACCTTTTTTATGTGCCTTCTTAATTATTCATCCAGAAATCATTGTGTTTTAATCGTTCACATGCTTATGCCTTTGGTAAAAATGAAGGATGGTAATGGCATGAATATTTTTCAGGAGTAGGGTTTGAGGAAATTTCATCACTCCTGTTTGGATCTGTACCATATGAAATTATACATATTGCTTGAGGTTATGTTACTCTGTGTTCATACTGCGCTAGATGCAGAGTGAAAAAGGCTGCAGGAGGATCAGAGGAAAGCAAGGCTGTGCTAAGAGCTAGCACTGCAGTTTACTCACCAGGGTGAGTTACTAAAACCGTGTCTTGCTGTCTGCCAGAACGGTCCTGCCCCATTTGCAAACTGATCAAAGAGTTTTACCTTCCCCTCTTTGATCTTTAGTGACTTTAAAGTAAGTCAGATCGATTATATAGCCAGTTTTCTCCAGTTAATTTCCAGTTCTTTCCTTAGTTGGGTGAGAAAGGTGATCCGACTCAGGGACTGGGGTGCCTGTGATCCCTACGGGGGGAGTGGTAGTGGTGTAACTTGGAGGGAAGGCAGAAGGGGTGTTAGTGATGCCTTGGGAAGGCTGACCTGGAACAGAGACTGGGCAGAGCTGGAGAATAAAGCAGGGATTTATTGAAAGGCCTTTAGGGTGCACCTTGGGCAGGACAGGGCCTGGCCAGGGCTGCACCCAAGGTGGATTGAGAATGGTCACAAAAATGGACAACCAGTCACGAGGTCTCACACTTTTATAAGTTTTGGTCCATTTGCACATTGGGGTTTAATTGTCTAGTTGCAGATTCAGGCTGTGAGGTCCCATCCTTCTTGTTCCTCCCTCCAGCCCACCCTTGTTTGTGCTGTTGGGCTGAAAGTTGTCCTTGGTGTGCAGCAGGAGAAGGATTTGTTTTGTGTCCCTGCTGTGTGCAGAGCTGAGTGACACCGAGTGTGAGCTCAGAGCTGCACCCCTGGGCAGCACAGAACCTGAAATACAGGAAGGCTCAAACTTAGGGCATCATCAGCACAGTATTATGTTGTCTTAAACTCTTCTCAGCAACCTCTCCAAGTTAAATCCCCTTCCTTGCTGCCCCAGTGAAGAAAAGGAAGAGAAAATAACTGGTGTTATTCTCTCTGTTGATGCGCACAAGCTGCAGAGTGTGTGAAGGGATGGCCAGGTGAGGTTTAGGGTGGGCATGAGAGGGAAGCGTGGTTGGATTCTGCAGATGATGAAGAGACTGGGGGGATTTCTGAGATTGGGATTTCTGAGATTGCCTCAGCTGCTCAGAGCATGGTACTAAATAACTAAATAACACCAGGGATGCAGGTTTGGCCCTTGGATGTGTCACTCATTCAGGAGTTGGATCCTTGGATGTGTCACTCATTCAGGACTCGGTGATCCTGCTGGGTTGCTTCCAACTCTGAATATTCTGTGATTCTCTAAGAGTTGAGGTCATCCATCCTGGGGGGGGGAAGAACCCCCTATGGTGTTCCAATTGAATTAAGAAATGTGGTTAAATTTTTGTCGCTTGTAATAATCAATGCTTTAAATTTAGGAACTCCTAATAGTTCAAATATTAACTGTGCTGGTGTTATCTCCAAACTGTGGATAAACTAAAATCCACTCTTGGTAACTTAGGAATTTTCCCTATAAATTATTCATCCAGATTGTGTGAACACAAAAAGTCATCCAAATAATTAATTCTCTTTGTTCAGGTTGGTTTACTCATCACCATATTTTAATAACATTAGAAGTGTTGTTTTTTCATGTTTTTCATTTATTCCAACTGATGTAAGTGCAAAGAAAATTGGGAGTATTTTGTGTTTCCTCTTATGGATTTGTAGTTGTTTGGTGGAGATGTAGTGGGATGCTCCTATCCCGTACAGCACAGTGCTGGGCTTTTATTTAAATAAGTCAACAACCAAGACCAAAACCACAGAAATGTCAGACTTCATGAAGTCTGTATTCCAAGCTGCTTTTGAATGAGTGTAGCTAAGAGGTGGTAGAATTACATTAGAATATTACCCACAATTTAGGCCTTCTATTTTTCAATTGTAAAACAAGGAAGATAAAATCTTTGTATAATACCACCCATTTTCCTGCAGGATAACTTAGTGAAGGATTGAGGAGCTGTCAAAAGCAAACTGGAAAAGCACAATCCATTTTGTGCAAAGCAGTCTTGTGCCTTGACTTTCTGATCCATGAACTGGGCTCCGTGCCCTGCTACTGACATTGGCTTGTTCTTGGGGTTTTGCATTTTTTCCTTCTCATTGTTAAACCCAGAAGATCTGTTTCCTTTCATTCTGGAGTGAAAGAGAGAATGTGACAGCTGAACTGTTGTGAAAAAATGAGATGGGAAAACAGATAGGGTGTATATAAACGTATAATTTCACTTCAGGGAGCAAATGTCACTTACATCTCTACTCGACTTAGTTACAGAAACTAATATATATTAATGTAAGGCTGCTGCCTGTTGAAAGAAATGTTATTATAGGGCAGGTCTGGACACGTATGTGTCTGGAATCCTTAATGCAGGCGCAGCAGATAGCAAACCCAGCCTTCTCCAGGACGCACTCGGGAGGATGTGCAAGGGCAGGGTGGTGCCCGTCTGTTCCCCTGGTGGCTGTAGGGTGAGAGTGGGACCCTGCCCCTCTGCAAACCCAGCTGAGAGCCCCCCATCTCCTCCGGGCTCCCTGCAGCACCCCCTGAGGACACCTGAAGCCCAGGAGCTCCAGCAGCCTGCCTGTTCTGGCGCATCAGGTCACTCTCGTGGAGTCCAAGGACAGGATCTGCGTGTAGACCAGTGAAGTGTTTAATATTCAAGGAGGCACCAAGTGAAGCTTCTGCCTCTTCTCTATACTTCAGGGAAACACTCTTAAATCTGCAGTGGGGGAAGGTGGGACTGAGGGGGTATCTCTTTTAGATGGTAATAAAGTCAAAAGTTTTGGTATTGACAAGATTCAGCTGTGTTTACTGTCCTTTTCAAGTGCTATGCAGAACAGATCAGTGACATCAGCAGTACTGGCTGAGATTTTCGTCAGTCTTTGTGTCTGTTCTCTGTGATGACATGCACTGCAGTCAAAACCGCACACACAAAATACTTAATTTTTCTAAATCTGAAAATGAATTTTGTAGCAGATTTTTCAGTCAGAGGTAATGTGGACTTTTCAGCATCCAAACTTGTGGTTTTCCTTTTTTCCCTTTTGCTTAGATGCAAGCATCACTAGGAGCTACTTCCTTTTTTTTTTTCTCACATACTGAATGTGCTTCTCTTGTCAGACCAGCAATTCTCATTCAGCTGGAATAGCGTTTTTAAAAATGAGATTATTAACTGAGATAATAACACTGGTGACCAAAAAAGGGGGAAGGAGGATTTTGTTCGAGTTAGAAAGAATTGGCTTTAACTATAGACAAATGTACATTGTCAGGAAATTTTTGCATTCAACCCAGTAGTGACTGTGAAGGTTATTTTAAATTCAAAAGCAAGTCAACACTGATAGTCAAATCTCTGAATAAGTTGGAAGGAAGTCAGAGATATTGTGCTTGCTGATTATTTTAAAGTCATCCATAAATAAAACCTAATGCTTCCTTTTAGCTATGCTATTTACATCTCTCCTGCTGGGTATAAATTAAAGTCACCAAATCCCTCCTTGAACCCAAGTGAGCACGTGTCTTAGTGCCATGCTAAAATAGCCAGCCCTAATAGTTCTGGGGCTGTTACTCCTAATGGATGTGGACTCCACGTTATTTTCTTCCGTGGCCAAATGTGTTTCCATTTGTGTAAAACAACTGCATTGTTACATGGCTCGGTTGTTTCCATGTCCTAAGTGGAAGAGGAATAATAATAATCAAAAAGTGTCAGTTTTAATCAATACCATCAGACACGATGGGAATTGAAGTCTACCTTGCTGCTAATATATTAGGTATATTCTGCTTTATCTTCTTCTGCAGGGTTGATTTGCCACTATTCAGTTCCCTGGGCTGTTGTCATGCAAATCGCGCCGTTTCTCCCCCATTGACTGCACAAACCGAGATTAGACTTGGAAAATCGAGTCCCACTGACCAGCTGCTGCTGCTATTTTTTCATCTGATTCCTCCCTCCTGGCCTTGGCAGTCCCCTTGCCCGGCGCTCCCCACCTTGGCGCTGGTGATGGCTTGCCTGCAGCTGGGACCAAGGCCTGGGATGTGCTGCTCCTTCCAAGAAGCTCTTTCTCGTGGCCCCCAGAAGTTGGAGGGCAGAGAAAGGATGGATTTTTTTTTTTTTTTTAATTTTTTTTTTTTCGCTCTGCAGAGGCGTGAAGAGGGATATGGAGTCCAGGCAGTGAGCGGTGGGTTCTGTTCCGTCTCTGCCCACGCAAGTGGAGTGAGGGCACGGGGTAGAGCTTGCTGCCTTCCCTGTGTGACCCGGCACGTCAGGAGGATCGTTTGAAATCAGATATAAATGGGAGTTGTGGATGATCCATCCCTGGAGCAGCCTGCTCTGGTGGAAGGTGTCCCTGCCCATGGCATGAGATCATCCCCGAGGTCCCTTCCAACCCAAACCACTCTGAGTCCGCTTTAAGACAGGGATAGAAGAATGCAAAATAAGTATCAGAACGGGCTCTGTGCTTCTAAGCTTATCTATTATTATATCTATTAATAGATTTATTTTGTCTGCTTTGGCAGGGTGCTGATGGCAGTGGTTAATATCAGGGTTCTTGCCTGGTGCTTGCTGTTTTTGAGGATAAAGGGTAGATAAAATATTTGGCCTAGGAGCAGTTATTACCACAGCCTGAGTTTGCCGTGATCTAACATTTCATCGGCCGCAAAAGGCAAAGGTCAGTGATCTAGCGGCACGTGATGTTAGATCCTGTTTCTGGTGCTGGAGGCCAGGGAAGGGAGCAAAACCAGGTGGGTTTCTTTAGTTACATGCATGTTATTGAGTCTGCTGCAGCAAGAAAAATGTTAGAATGAAGTCACTTGAGGAAAGGAGGAGGGAGAAAGAGAAATTTTAAAAGAAAAAAAAAATACCCAAGAAGTAGATGAGCAGGCAGGATAGAACTTCTTGTGCTGGTGGGAGATTTTCATCTCAGCTGTGTTTTGGTCTCTTATTCTAATATCTGATCCCTGCAGAACCCTTTGTGTATTTATCTTTCGTGTTTCTGCAAGATAGGGAAAGAGATTAAAAAAAAACCCCAAAACAACAGAGAGACACAAGAGTTATGTGAACTGAGGCCGATGATTTGCTTTTCTCCAAAATAAATTCAAACACTGTAGGTCTATAGTGATTCTAAACTTCAATATAATTATTTAAGAATCCGCTTCACCTGCAATTGCTGGATGCAAGGGCTGCAAACAGGCCTTTACTTCCCTTTTATCATCTCTCTGCTTCCCAGGTGAACTGGGATTCCTGTGGCAATGCACTGACTCAGATTTGATGAGGGACTGCAGTCAGACCCGGTACTTACTCCGATGATACCTCGTGCCCCAGATTTTGACAGTAGTTACTTGAATGGTTATGGTCTTACCTTGAATACTCTTCATCACACCGTCCCTGCCTTGGCACTTCACTCTCTTGCACTACTTGTTTTTAGCCTTCAATATTTGTAGCCTCAAAATTCAGCTAAAATTCAAAACAATATTTTTTACATTATTTACTCCTATTGCATAGCTGTCAGCATGGCCAGTATATAACTTTGAATTAACTTTATAGAAATATCTTAGATTTTTGCTTTCACTAATGAAAACATTTCAGATGGGAACACATTTGAGATCTAATGCTAAATTTCATAGAAAGTTTTCCTGAAAGGCTTCTTAATCATGGGTTTCTTTGTAAATTAAGAGAAAACATAGTCACTACCTGCATGGTAAATACTGTAATACAGATAAGAGGAGAGTATTTTTTTCTTGTATTAAAAATAAGTTGGATCTCTGCATAAGGTACAATGTAATTAATTCTCACTGAGGCAGACAAACACATGCGTGTTTCAAAATAGATAAAACTGTATGGAATGGATTATTACTGTGTATCCACTTCCGGATAAGTGATGGTTCCTTTGCCTCATGTTTGGATTCTCTCCCACCAAACAGGTACCTGTGGTGCCACACCCAGATTAAATGAATGAGCTAATTTTTGTGGCTGTGCTAACCCCTGTGGCCTTCACCTGCAGAGACTGGTGCCCTGCTTGCAGCATTTGCAACTGCTTTTTTAAAAAAACCTTGGACTCTTGTCAGTCTCAGAGGAGTGTTTATTTACCCTTGGTTCTCCCCGGGAAAAGGGTCACCCTGTGGGTGTTGAAAGCGAAGTGTGACTGGCACCGCGCTCCTGCCTGGACTCTCCATTCCAGAATTAACAGTCCAGAAGTTGCTTTTCACTTAGAAGATGCTCATTCAGGTTTCTAGGCAACCGAGGCCATTTTCACTTCCCCCCACTGAGAGATAAGAGCTGACTCCTCATGCAGGGAGGCGAGACCATGACGGATTTCGGCAGCCTTTAATTGGAGCTGAAGAATAAAATGTAGCCCTTCAATGTCAGGGCAAGTCAGCTCTTAAGAAAAAAAATACGGGAAAAAAACCCCACAAAGTGGTGAACAACAAAAAAACCAACCCTGCACAGGTCTGGGAGCGATAAGGAGCAAATTGCTGCTGTTAATTAAGGAGTGATAAGAAGTATCTGCAGGGCTGGTGGCTGCAAGCTGGAGCCACGTTCAGCCTGGCTGAGAAGGGGTGTCACATCTTAGTCCAGGTGTCCAAGACAGGTTGGAAGAGAGGGATTTTTTCCCAGCTGGGCTCTTCTCAGCTGATCCCTGGATCAAACAAAGGTGGTTTTCCTCCCTGTCCCTGAAGTCCAGTGGCCAGCTGCTGGTGCTCCCTCATTTCTTACCCACCCATGCAGAAGCTGCTGAGGCATGGCCTGCCCCGGCATCACTAATCAAACTAAAACTTGATTATGGCAGCATGAAAGAAGCGCTTGAGAAGACCTGGACATCTCAGAGCAGCATTTGGGCAGAGGCGTGATAGGTGTTTCAGCAGCTTCAAACAGTCATGTGTGGAAGAGGAGATTTGGCACTGTCCCTTCCTCAGGGAGTTTTGCAGGCCAAATGGTTTCTGTGATGGATGTTGGAGGTGTTGGCAATTGTACTCTTGGGGATGTTGAGGCGGCTCAACGCTTAACTGAAGTTTTTTTACTGTGTTGGACTCCGTTCTGTGTATTGATACTGCACCCCTAATTTGCATTAACCTGAGCACTCTGTTCTGATACCACGGTCTTTGTACTTGTCTCAAATCGCTCAAATCCTGCGCAAAGTGAAGGGAAACTGGCCTGGTTCTCTGGCCTGCCTTCCACCCAGTGATTGTGTCTAGGTTAATGAATTTGTAATCTCAAGTAGTAGCTGTGTATGTTCAGTTAATGTCCTGCATATTTTATAAATCCTTCCTTAACAAGGAATTACTTTATCCGTGCCAACTGCTGTGTAATGCAGCTGCGGTGGTGACAGATACTGGCTAGCAGACAGATTTTTCTTTTTTTCATTGGGGAAGTGCAGTGACCTGCAGGGCTGCTGCGTGGGGAGAGCAGATGAGCTGCAGGTGCAGGTGGCTCTGCTGCTTTAACTCTTCCCCAGCAGCTCCGGCTGGTGGATTAAAGACTTCTGATTCTGTGGCTTCTCCTGTAATCTGGAAGACAAAGAGGGATGGATGCTGTTAGGGGCAGGGGTTTTGTTGTTCTCTCCGGGCTTGTGTTTGTCCTGCTTTATTGACATATTGGTATTCATTTAATGTCTTAGAGAGCCTAAATTGAGGGCAGAGGGTTAAATGTTATCACAAATTGTAGCTGTGTTCCAGTATTCATCACCCTTCTGAGGTCCTCCTCCACCCTCCCTCTGCAGCCCCTGCCTCCCTTTGCTAGTACTCCTATGGATAGTGGGTTTATTTCCCGGCGCTGCAAGTACTTCCTTCTAATTAGACAACTGTATTTTGGATGTTGCCTGAAATATGTGCCTTAAATTTACTTTGACACTGTGAGAAGCAAGCCACAAATAGCATTAAGTAGTCTTGCACCTGCAGTCGCAGGAATTGTGGCTGATATTTCTCGAGTAATTGAAATTTTATTGACAGGTGTTTTAGCTATTGCACCTTCTAGAATTAGGTCAGCGATCTTTTTTTTTTTTGTGTATTCTGATATATTTGTGTTTGATGCTGTGTTGCCAATTTAATTGGCAAAACATTCCCAGGAACATGAGCTCTGTTAAAAAAGTTGTTCGTTGATGTTTTTTCTTGGCTTTAATGTGAACTGTATCAAACTATATCATAGTTTTTGAATCTAAACAAAGCCTTTTTTTTTCCCCTCTGTCAGTCAACATTTCATTGTGATTCTGTTTAAAAAATATTTTCTTGTTTCAGCCTTACCCTGTAACCTTTATTTAAACTTGAAACGCCTACACAACTTTTTTTACAAAGGGCACATTGAATAACCTAGTGAAAAGCACTGAGTCTGATACAGTAATTGTATTTAAATAAGATCTTAAATACAAATTCTCTTGTTAGCAGAGACAGAGAAGCCTATTAGTCTATTTGAATTTTCACAGCAGGGATGCAAATGGAGTTAGGAAGGGGATGGTGTAGAAGGACTAGTAGACAAAATTGGTCAATTAAATGCTACATGTGAGAGTTTCTTTTTACTTACAAGTTTTGTGGATAAGTTGGTTCATTTCACTACGCAAATGGAAAAAAAAAGCAGTGCAGGGGGAAGCAGTTTGAGATAGCTCAATGATATTTAAAATGCGGCACCTGACATGCAAGATCAAGACTCCATGAATAAATAATTCTCCTTGTATTTCAATACAGTCTTATACTGTTGTCAGTGTTTTTGGTATTAGATGTTAAATGAACTCGGAATTGTCTTTTTGGTGGCAGTTGAAGTGATTTGTCAGATTTGTCTTTCAGATTGGTGGGTTTAATTATTTATACTTCCATCTCTGGTGTGTGTACTAAATCATTATGAGGATGGAACTCCTGCCTTCCAATATTATTTTATTAATCTTACAGTGAGAACTCATGAAGTGTGACTAATTGAGATGCGAAACTTAATAAATAGCCCTAATGGCTTGTGTCTGGAGTTGTGGGTGAATGTCAGCCCAAGATCCTCCACTGAATGCAAAGCTTGCGGAAAAAGGCAGACTGCTGGGGCTTGCAGCAGAGACGTGGAAAGGAGGATTAAAAAATACGCCCCCATAACTCTTAAGACACGAATTATTGATTTCTTGGCACTGCAGCATTCTCATTGATGCTGTTTGTTTGCAGTAAAGCTCTGTAAAATGAAAGAGGGCAGGTTTAGATTGGAAATCAGGAGGAAATTCTTCACTGCAAAGGTGGTTGAGGCCCTGTCACAAGTTGCTCAGAGAAGCTCCGTCCCTCCCTGGAAGTCGTGTTCAAAGCCAGATTAAATGGGCCTTGGATAAACCTGGTCTAGTGGAACCAGGGGGTTGAAACTAGCTGGTCTTTGAGGTGCCTTCCAAGCCATACCAGCCTGTGATTCTGTGAGCTGGTGACACCCAGCTGAAGGCTGGAAAGGTTTCAGCTCCCCCTCAGCCCCTGGACCACCAGCCGGCTTCTCTTCTCCCCAGCACTCCTGTCTTGGTTGCTTGATTGACCTCTGCAGGAGTTTTCCACTTTTGCAAGTTGAACAAGATCGAGCAGTCGTGCTACAAAACGTCCACGAAATAGAACGGCAGTTTTTTTACGCCAGTCCAACATGCGTGCACAGTCATGGCTAAAACTGCTTCTGCTTTCAGTTTCTCACCTCTGCAAAAGATGCAGCTCTCCCAGTGCTTGTGTTTTGTTGCATAAATTCATAATAAATCAGGCTACTGACCATGCTGTTCTTGATGTGTGGGACAGCGCAGGCATTTTACTCGATCATGTGTATGTATGTGGCTGAGTTGGCGCCTTCTGGTCAAACTAAAGGGAAAAAAACAAATTCCCGGTGGAAACCAGGACAGGTGACCTGGGAGGAGCACAGAGACAAAGTGCGGTTGTGTAAGGAGGGGGTGAGGAAGGCCAAGGTGGAGCTGGAGCTGAACCTGGCCAAGAATAATAGAAGGGGCTTCTACAGGTTTGTTAATCAGAAAAGGAAGGTCAAAGAAGATGAACCCCCCTTGATAAACAGTGCTGGAAAACAGGTGACAAGACATGAGTNATAACTCTTAAGACACGAATTATTGATTTCTTGGCACTGCAGCATTCTCATTGATGCTGTTTGTTTGCAGTAAAGCTCTGTAAAATGAAAGAGGGCAGGTTTAGATTGGAAATCAGGAGGAAATTCTTCACTGCAAAGGTGGTTGAGGCCCTGTCACAAGTTGCTCAGAGAAGCTCCGTCCCTCCCTGGAAGTCGTGTTCAAAGCCAGATTAAGTGGGGCTTGGATAAACCTGGTCTAGTGGAACCAGGGGGTTGAAACTAGCTGGTCTTTGAGGTCCCTCCCAAGCCATACCAGCCTGTGATTCTGTGAGCTGGTGACACCCAGCTGAAGGCTGGAAAGGTTTCAGCTCCCCCTCAGCCCCTGGACCACCAGCCGGCTTCTCTTCTCCCCAGCACTCCTGTCTTGGTTGCTTGATTGACCTCTGCAGGAGTTTTCCACTTTTGCAAGTTGAACAAGATCGAGCAGTCGTGCTACAAAACGTCCACGAAATAGAACGGCAGTTTTTTTACGCCAGTCCAACATGCGTGCACAGTCATGGCTAAAACTGCTTCTGCTTTCAGTTTCTCACCTCTGCAAAAGATGCAGCTCTCCCAGTGCTTGTGTTTTGTTGCATAAATGCATAATAAATCAGGCTACTGACCATGCTGTTCTTGATGTGTGGGACAGCGCAGGCATTTTACTCGATCATGTGTATGTATGTGGCTGAGTTGGCGCCTTCTGGTCAAACTAAAGGGAAAAAAACAAATTCCCGGTGGAAACCAGGACAGGTGACCTGGGAGGAGCACAGAGACAAAGTGCGGTTGTGTAAGGAGGGGGTGAGGAAGGCCAAGGTGGAGCTGGAGCTGAACCTGGCCAAGAATAATAGAAGGGGCTTCTACAGGTTTGTTAATCAGAAAAGGAAGGTCAAAGAAGATGAACCCCCCTTGATAAACAGTGCTGGAAAACCGGTGACAACACCTGCGTCCATTTGTGCCTTCTGTTTGAACCTTTGCACATTCCTTGGTCATAGCTATTCAATAAGGAAATTGGAGGAAATTTCCTTATTCTTCCCCTTCTAAAGTAGAGAGTGGAATGAAACTGAGACAGGGCTTTTGTGTTTTATCCCCTTCCTTAAGTTTTCCTTTTTTTTTTTCTTGAGTTGTGATAAATATACATGGGGGCTTTGCTGTTTCAGATCTCAGCTCCACTTTTCAAAGCCTGGCCTGAAGGTAGCCACAAAGTACAGTTCTCACACGCTTGCTCCTGCTAGTGACAGGATTGGCAACAAGCCTTCAGCAAATCACTCCTTTTTATTTACACCTACAACTACCTGCCATTGTGGGGAGAACAATTATGCTGCGGTTTCTTTCTTGTGGGACTCACGTCACTTTCATAAGAGCGCAGTCTCAAAGGCAACGACCGAATAATGAAAATTTGTACTTTCTCCTGCCATTTTATTCGCGTTGGGGAAATTTTGCTTTCAGCATCTATTATTCCTCAGTTTTCCCTGGCTTCCCCTAGGTGGGGGTGATAATTTGAGGCTTTTCTTCTTTCAGCGAAAAGCAGGGTTATGTTCTCTGCTCACATGATGCAAATGTCCCCTTTTTTTTTTTCTTTCTTTGGGCTGAGAAAAGCGAGTGGGTTGGCAGCACAATGCATCCAGCAAAGAGACTGCAAATCCTATCTGCACACAATGATAAAACATATCCCTAAAAATGTAAATTAGCCCGCTTAGTCTCTAAGCTAATTTTCATGTGTATGGTGGAAACAAAAACATGAGAAGGAAAGATGTAGCTGTTTAACCAGATTATCTTTAAAAAGTGACAGAGATATATGCTGGCTAATAGCCATCTCCTGGTGAAATGTCTGCCTCACAAAGCAGTTCAGGTCTTTCCTCCCCAGAACCGCGCCGTGCTTTGTGATGGGGGAAAGACAAAGAGTTTAATTCTGTTTTGTTACGTGCTGATAAACTGATTTAGCCACCCTGGTCTTCGGATGCCTCCCCAGGGGCCATGTGGCTGCTGGGATAGGAGCTGCAGGGGTCTCACTGGGACAGGACTTCCAATTCCAGGCCTGTTAGCAAAGATTACGACTGACTGCTCTTCTTTTTGGGCACTCATTTCTCTTCATTCGCTACTAGTCAAAGTATTTCTAGGTATTTTGAATTTGGAAAGGAACTGAGAGTTCACCTTGGCTGCAGGCTTTGGGATGGGTCTGGTCTGTTCTGGACTGACTCCAGTGAGTATTTGGGCACTCTTAACTTGGCTGCCTCCTTGCAGAGACTTCGCTGTCCCCAGTGAACAAATGTAATTCAGAACTTGTTAATGCAACTGAAGCTTTACGCGGGGTTTTTAGGTAATCAGATAGTTAAAATGTATTTTCAGTATTGTATTTGTTCAGATTAATCACAGACTCATTTGCTGATTTGGTAGTTTCTGGATATTCTTGCACTGGTCTTTATTTTGGTCATTCCTAGTTTGGGTGTCTTCATCCACTGCATGCTAGAGTGATAAGCCTGGTTAAATTGGAGAAAGGGGTGGAAAATCCTCTAGAAATTCATACTTACTGTCCTCTGAATCTGACGTTTCTGCATCTCGCTGGTTTTTACTTGAACATCCTTACACTGATTTCCATTTTTCCAAATGAAATTGACCCCACTTTACATGTGTTTTTCTGTGGCTGATTTTTGAGCTTAAACTGGGATGAAGGCGTTGGAGAAGTATTCAGAAGTATTACACAGCAACATTCATAATTAGTCTTCTCTGTAATAATGTGAACGTATTATTAATGTGAACCTATATGCAAAATATTTTAAATATTTGTTAGATTTTTTCAGCTTTTCCACTACCAATTCTGCTCCTTTCTGGGTATGCTTTGTTACACCTTTCTTGCAAAGCAGACCCTACCTGACTCTTTCTGTAGATCATGAATTAATGACTCAATACTGCTTCAAAAAAAAAAAAGCCTAAGCTATGAATGTACATGTATATTACCCACATTTATAAACTAGGAACTGTAATTCTTTTGGCACTTGATGGGCTCTGCTTATAGATTTGCTTAAAAATAGAAAAATTAATGTACTGGAACAATTTTGAAAGGCCCATAAATAATGAGCTGAGGACCAAAAGCTTGAAACATGTCTAAGGTTATGTTAATTATGATAAATTACTGTGAGAGGTTTGTTAGAAGCCTTTTAGCAACTATTAACCATAATTATTGCCCGTCAATGGAAGCACGGAGACAACGACTGCAATTTCTCACCCTGGCTGAAGGTTTATCCATGCAACTTCTGTCGTAACTGTGCCTTAAATAAGGACATATAAGCTTAGTTCCTGGCTGTGATTTGGCTAACAAACTCTAATGAGGGCTTTCTTAATTGACTCTGAAGCTGATCCAGCTGTGTCTTGGATGTAGTGGTGCAGAGAGTGGATAGTGAAGACCTTGCAGCCCCAACTCCAAATCCTGGGGATGTTTCAGTCTGATCTCTTGCTGCCTGCTGAGTGTGAACTGAAAGTAGTTGTGTTTTTTGGATTTTTTTTTTTTAAAGCAATTCATGTACACCTTTCCCTATATATGTGGCTGGACGGGACACAGAACCTCTGATCCCAGAGCAAAGCTACAGGATCTCAAAACCCAGACGTGGTCCCCACGATTGTGGATGTTGGGGTTTCTCTCTTAGGAAGAGAGAAATGTCTTTTGAGAGCTGTTTGGTTCCTGGTGCTGCCGGCACACCCTGTGCAGCCTTTGGGGAGTTCATCCTCGTTCAGCTGGGACTGAGGAAAGCCAGCTTTTCATAGCCAGCTTCATCTTAGCAGAGTCTTCTCCTCCCCAAGCTGCTCTGTTCTTTCCTTGACTAAAGACAAGGCATTGGGCCAGAAACTGTCAGGAAGAAATGTAAGGAAAGAGGTTCGGAGCTCATTCTGTTAGTTCATTAATGAACCATAATGCAGTACTCGTGAAACACTTTGCCCTCTTCCAGATGAAACATATATCCTAGCAGAAAAAGGTGAGAAAAAATAAAGGCAGTGTTTTGTGTTGAGAAGTCAAGACTTGAAAAAGCCAGGTGTTTGATTTTCAGAATTTACCTTTTGGGCTTCTGTTTCTATAAAAACTGATTAGCTGGCTTATCTGAGTTGTGATCCAACCTTTCTCCCACTGAAAACAATGGCAAACTTTTAATTTTTGCTTATAATGGTGGATTTGCTCTTAGAAGCTGCTTTTTTTTTTTTTTCTCTCACTCGAATGTCTTCATACTCTTCACATAATTCCCCATTAACGTTAATGGGACTTAAATGGGCAAATCCCTTGGGAACCCCAGGCTCCAGTGTGTGACTAGATCACCTATTTGCTCTCCTGTGATATGATGGCATTTCTGACAGTATTTGGCAGGTTTTGTTTTTTTTTTAATGAATGCACCGCAGGACAACTGCATCCCTGGTGGCGAGGGATGAACTGACCTTTAATGAGTTATTTTGGCCAAAGGAGGAGGGAGAAGCATGTGGTCATTGAAATGAGAATTTCCTGAACTGTGTTATGAGTCTCTCATTATCATCACCTCTGCCATGTACGTGTGTGTATATGTATATATATATATATTTTTTTTTCTCTCCTGTTGAAACAAATCCAATGTGGTTACAGTAGTGTTGCTATGGTGACCCAAAGTGACAGCTGTTATTTTGTGCTCCCGGGAGGACTCTGTGGTAATGATGGTCATTTTCCCAAGGGGAACGGTTTGGTATCAAAAATAAATCTGAAAGTAAACGAACAGGTAGCATGTAAATTAAGAAAAGAAATTCGTTCTCATTAGCGGTAATTAATCAAGCCCTGTAGGATTGTAATGGGGGAAAAAGCCAATTTTAGATGGAAATATCTTGTACTGCATGAATGTAAATGAACATTGTGCTTGCTGCAAGGAGGATGCAAAACCCTTCATGTTTCATTATGGTACTTTTCTGCTTACACTTGACTGCCCAGTCCCAGTCTGGGAGATGTTTCTCCTTGGGCTGAATCCTGAGGCATTCCAAAAACCCCGCTGTCCTGCTTTCACATTAAACTGATAGAAAGAAACGATTTAAAAATAAAATAAAATATAGACCTACCATTTTTTGACCTATAAATGCACATATCCACACTTGGAAACTTTCCCAGAATCCCAAAACTGGGATTTAAGCGTAGAAACCCCCAACCATGGCAAGATGGGTGGTGGAGAGCACGGAGCTGACCTGCCTCATCCTACTGCCGCAAGCCCCAGGCAGCCCAGACACGCAGGAGAACCTGGTTTGTTGGCTCTGCCTTCGTTCTGGGGCTGTAGCCAGCTGCAGCCTTGCCTGCAGATTTTAACTTCTTCCCCTGCTGCTGCGTGGTTTGAATGATTGTCCCTTCTTTGCTTCTCCAGGCAAGAGGGACTCCTGGGTGCCACCCTGGTGGTGGTCACTGTTCTGTCGGGGAGGGGATGTGGAAGCTGAAAATACATTTTCATAGAGGCATAGAGGGATTTGTGGTGGAAGAGACTAAAGACTATGCAGTTCCAACCACCCTGCCATGGGCAGGGACACCTTCCACTAGCCCGGGTTCTCTGAGCTCCGTCCAACCTGGCCTTGGGCACTGCCAGGGATCCAGGGGCAGCCACAGCTGCTCTGGGCACCTGTGCCAGGGCCTCAGCACCCTCACAGGGAAGGATTTCTTCCTAATATCTAATCTGTATGTCCCTTCGTTCAGTTTGAAGCCATAATCCCTTGTCCTATCAGTTCATGCTGCTGTCCAGAGTCCTTCCCTGGCTCTCTTGAGTGCCCTCTCCCTGGAGCCTTCTCTTCTGAGCATCCCCATCTCTCTCAGCCTGTCTCCACAGCAGAGGTGCTCCAGTCCTGGGATCGTTTTTGTGGCCTGCTCTGCACTCAGTCCAGCAAGTCCAGATCTGTTTTGTGCTGATCCGATCCCTTCTGCTCCTTTTGCTGATGTTGGGAGACGTGGTGAATTTTTGGCCTCCCAGCCTGCTGTGGGAATGGAAGTGTTTGCTGCACTGCTGTGATCCCAGCACCAGCATTTCCAGTGCTCTCCCAGGTGTGCCCTACCTGGGACACAGAAGTGTTCCCACATAGGTGGTCCTCACAGCTCCATCTGATTCCTTGGAGTCTGAGCCATTTTTTATGCCACCCTGTATAAATGGGCAATAAAAAGGCCAAGTTGCAGATTTATGTTTGTCCTGATTGGAGCCGGGAAGCTCGCAAGTGTAATAAAACTTTGCTGTTTCTAGTTCTTGTCCCACACAGTTTATATTCCTTTGTGTTCCAAGGTGTGAATGTACATTTATGTGGTCATAATCAGTTTACCCCCAATTATGAGTATTGTTAAATATTTTATGTAAATGTCCAGGCTTACAAAGGAGGTGGTAAAAGCTTCACTGTGATCACAAAAAAACAACAAAAAAAAGGAGGTAATGTGCATTTTAGGCCAAAGCATTTAGACCTTCAGATTGGAGGTGTGCATCTAACATGGGGGCTTATCTCTATTGTGTGACATAAAGAGATAAAAATCTCTTCTTCTCTATCTAACCTGTTCAGTTTTCAGTCAGAGCTGGGGATGAAGTGATGGTTGTGGATTGTTTTGACATACAGATTTTATCTTCTGCCTATCAAAAGGAATAAATAAAGGTGGCTTGATTATAGTTTATTACTAACTTCAGTGTGAGAAAATACTGAATGGCAGGAAAGCTATGACAGGAATCAACCCCTGGAAGCTGAAATCAGGTAATCTAAGTGTGAAATCAAGAGTGTTTTCAGAAGGGAGGGTGTTAACCTTGCAGAAGTCTTATCAAAACTTAGAGTACCTCCCTTGGTGCTTTTAATTCAATGCTTGGATGGTGGTGAGAGCATTAGATTTAATCCACTACAAGTTATTTGGCTCAGCTTGGGACTAAATGGCCAGGGTTTGAGAGGGAGAGCTGAAGGGACAGGGATTCCTCCTGCCCTTCTCCTCTGTGCAGCTCCCTCTCCTGCCTTGGATTTCGTGCCCCATCCTGAGAGTCACGGCGTGGTTTTGAGATTTAGGGTTTTTCTCGGTGCTGTGTACATGCTTTCTGTAAGAAATTAGTGTTTCCTACGTCCTCTGGTATCCCGTTTCCAAACAACGGAGGGAACCTCTGTGATGAGATTGGCTCCATTCAGAAAGGGGAGCAGCTACTCGGGGGAGGCTGTTGCTGAAATGAAATGTTGTGAAGAATGCCTTCACTGTGTGCCCATGAAATGGAATCACTTTGTGCTATTTAAGAACAGGCAACCCAGTGAAAACCCAAACCCCCAGACCCTGTATTTAAGCCTGTGAGAATAATCATGCTACAAACATTTAGGCCGAATTCCAATGGGAGAAGTTACTGCTGTCTCATGGGGTGCAACTGCTTGTAGTTAGTGAAGTTCTTGATAATATATTTACATCCTGACTTGTGTTTTTTGGGCTGGAGAGGGGTTTTTGCCTTCAAGTACATTCGTTTGGTTGTATCTTCTTGATATCTGTTATGGCAATAAGGGAATTTTGAGGTAACAGAGCTGTTCAAGAAGCGTGTTTGAGACACAAGCTGTAATGCAGAACTTGATTTTATTAAGGTAGATGAGAAGCTGAAATGATTGGGTTGGTTTGATTGATTTTTGTGGGGACTGCTCAGCAAGTTCTAATGCTAAATGCATTACATATTGACATGAATTTCTGAACAGGAAGTTGCCAAATGCACTGCTTAGCCATTTACCTGCAGCTCTGTAAAACACTTTATTCATGGTACTAAAAAGAACTATGAGCAGTGTCAAACCAAACATTAAAAACCTCAATTATTTGGCCTTCTGAAAGAAATAAAACATGGACGTAATTGTTCTAAAGCAGAACTGCTTCTCTTTGGGTCTCTGTGTGTGTTGAGGTTTGGTTCCATGAATTATTGCCTTTGGACTTGGAAGAATATTTGTCCCTTCACAGCATTTGCAGCTCCACTGTGATCTTAATTAGATGTTGTTCCTGTTGCTTTTCAGTTAACCAAGGGCACCTGTTTCTCTGCTGGGAGTTGATTTACACAGGCAGCCAAAAACCTTTTTAAACATGTAGAATTTGCTTGTTAAGCATTGGCTGCCTGCAAAGTAGCTACCCTGAAGTCCGTAGGTGGCAATTTCATATAGAGCATAAAATGCTCACAAAACAATCCAACTTTATTGAGCAATTTAGACTAACTACATAGAATTCGGTTTGTTTTTGCACCAAAGGGTTTGCATCGAATGGGCAGAGCAAAAATATAAAATAAAAATAAAATTGTCTCAATGCCCAGGACTGGTCACTGGAAAAATGAGAGGAGAGTTTCTTTCACAGAGCACGGATAAGTCATTCCTATTTTAATTTCAAACACCCTTTGTGATTTTTTTATTATTTTTTTTACTATTGACTGATTAGGCACTTTGGGAACAAGTATGTACAGAATTTTCTTGCAGTGTTGAAAAAGGCTGAATTACAGTGAACAGCTTTTGTTCTAAGGACTAAATGGTTCCTCAGTGACAGAAAAGGGTTTTGTATGTGTTTTAATGTGCAGTAGTGAAAAAGCTTAACATGAAAATTTGAAGAACTGCAGATCTCATGAGATCCGAGGGTAGCGAGTTTATCATTGCAATGTTGCACATGCATTCAGGAATTTATGGGAATATTCTGCATTGTGAGATGTATTGCATGAGACATAAAATAGGCATCATTAAAGTACCTCTAGGAGCTGCATAATTCTAGTATTTTTATTTCTCTGTGCCTAATTTCCCTAATTTTTTCATGTTAATATTGACTAGTGTCCATTTTTTGTAAGTATCTATGACTATAAATTTGCATCGATCGTTATCTTTAATTACCTTGAAGTGTTATGCTCAGTAAAGCCTGTGTTGTATATCCTGGAGTTGTTTATAATGCTTTACTGATTTACAATTATTAAATTATGTTGCCAGAGGGTGGGTAGATTTTTATTCTTGCAAGCATCTGACTTTAGTAAATGCATAATTGTGTATGGAGCAAAGCACTTTCTTTTCCCAGGCAATACCTTGAATTTTTAGAGATTTAAAGGGACTGTGTAGTATTTATGTTGCTGGATATTTCAGGATGTGAGTGAAAGCATTTTCTGGAAACGCACAAAACAGCTGTTGCTGCTAATGTCCTCAGATCTAATTCAATGTGTTATTTTTTTTTTTAATAGCCCCTAAACCTCCTTCCACATCACTCCTAACTGAAGGCTCTGTCAGCGTGTTTTGGATTGCACTGCTTGGCCGTGGATAGTATGAATTGTTTTTTTTTTTTTTTAATTTGCTAGCTTTTCATGCTTAAATGAGGAACACATACCTTCAAACAGTGAATAACGATTTAATTTTTTTTAAGAGTTGTAATATATGGTAAGCATGCCTACTGTTTCTCATAGGGTTTAGTTCTACCAAGACCACTATTACGCAGCTGCACTCTGCTTATTTTAAGGGGGGGGGCAAAGAGCAAATTGCCCCAGATGGGAGCAGTGTTCCTGGTCCGTCATGGGCTGTGTGGCTGGCATGGCAGTGGCTGTTGAGTTTGTTTGATTGCTCAGCTATTAATTGTGGCAAATGACAATTTTATAGATCCCAGGGCTCAAGGTTCCTAGGCCAAGCCCTGCTGTATTCATCCCTGAAGAGAGGGAAGCACAGGGGCTGTGAGCTGCTGCACTGGTTTCAAGCGAACACGGGATTTTTTCGTTTCAGCTGGGGTTGTGACAGCGTTGTGGGGAGAGCAAATAAGGCTTCCTTCTCTTTTTTTTAAATATAATGGGCAGAAGATGTCCACAGGAACATCCACGTTTCTATGGTTACAGGATTGTGTTCTCTTTTGGGCTGTAAGGATGATAAATGGATAAACCATCCTGTACTAAACCTAAGGGGAAGCAGGAACACGTCACACGTTTACAAAATCCTTGATTTTTGTCTTGGGTCAGGGGGTGCCTTTAGACCTCTCTGCTGGTCTTGGACTACCCTAAAGTAGGGGTGTATTGGTGTAGGGGTATGTGTGGCATTCTTGCCATAAAGAATGTTAATAGCCAGGAAAAAAAGCACATGAATAATAAAGGCTAATAAATAGCATTCTTTCCTACAGGGTGATATTTCTAGGAGCTAAATTAAAGAAGTTAGAGGTAATTTTACAGTTGGACTCGATCTTGAAACTCTTTTCCACCCTAAATGGTTCTATGATTCTCTCTAGTTTGCAGTTAAGTCAAATTAAGAAAAAGTCACTAGAGGGAATGATGAAACCTTGATCAAAATATTGTGAAGATTCAGTTTGCTTCCTTTATGTATCTTAGAGTGGTTTCTTAACCCTACTACAAAAATAAAGTGTAAAGCAAGCCAATCTACTCATCTGAATTACGTTTTGTTTCCTTAGAAATAGGTGGAGAAGTTTTTGTTTCTGCCCTATGTAAAATAAAGATGTCTGGAAGATCCAGTCAGTTTTTCTGATGGGGTTGTGCTAGATGAAGATGAATCCAGAACAAAGCTGGGTCAAGGGTAGGAATGATGGGTTTTCTGGAAATGGAAAGTAGTGCTGCGCTTTCCCCCAATGAAATATTACAGGGTTACAGTGTTGACAGAGGGATCTGACATGATGCTGCCGAGGTTGATTGGATTATGAAGGGTTTAAGTAGTAATGGGATTGGAAAGTACTTCTTGAATGAAGAGACAGCTGTAGAGGATTTTGAAAGGAAGGTTTATAGGGTCGAGTCAGTTCAGCCTTGGGGTCGTAGCCTTGCCCAGAGTTTGGGGGCTGTGAGAAGGCAGGAGCTCAGTGCTTGTAAAGCCTGAGGAGTAGAAATGCAGAACCTGAGCTCTTCATTCAGGGAGTTATACAGACTTTAGCAGAAACTGATATAAATGCCTACCTTATTAAAAAAAAAAAAAAAAAAGGTCTGCCCTATGGAATTTTGCTTTCTCATCCAGGCTGAAAATGTTGTGTCCTACAGTAGTGTGTTGGAGAAGGTTTGTTTGAATGAGATATTACCCCATGAGATATTATTATTTCACCTCTGTCATTATTAAAGTCTTGTAGTAATGAAAGAAGTTTATTCCCGCAACTAGACTGTAACTAAAAGGAGTTAGCAGAAAAATAATTACCAGGGTAATAAGTGTGTGTACAGTGTGGTCTTTGAAATTGTTTGTGTGGGGCAGAAAGACCCTTGAAACCTGGAGGTGAGACCCCTTTTAGTCTTCCCCTGTACTTGCAGGAATTCCAGATGCGTTTGACAAGACAGGATTTTAAGAGAAACGGAAGAAAGTGTTGTAGGGGTAGGTCCTCAAGCACCTTAAGGAATTGAAAAGAGTTCAAGCTTTCCAAACACGGCCCAAACGGTGGGATGTGGAAGAAGTGGTGGATTTTTGGACTGCCTGGATTTAGGCAGCTTAATGGTGCCTGGAACTGAACAGCTTCAGCTGGATGGTTCAAACACGTGTAAGATGAGACAGAAGAAAGATGTGCAGCTACAGTGTGGAAGAGACCCTGCAGATGGAACTAGATGTCCTCTGGCCTGTGCTCAGCCTTATGGCCAGTAGGAGGGAAGATACTCGAATACTTTCAGCTGTTTGAGGCCACAGAGTCTATTGAAAATGTCAGCATTTAGGAGGAAATTAATACAAGCCTTACTGCCCTTAAAAGCTGTTAACTTTGCCCTTTCCTCTCTGCATTCCTCTTCAGACCAGCATTTATCTTGGATCAGCTAAGTTTGTAATTGGCCAGGACCCTTGGTGGTCTGTACTGTGAGCTTAGCAGATACTAAAATACCACAGGTATCCTCATTCCGGGAAAGTGCGTGCTTGGCTGGGAAGGAAGCTGTCACTGTCAGTTCACTTTTGGCAACCAACAAACCGAGGGTCAATTTTTCAAGTCATTTATTGCATTCAGCTCGAATCATAGCTTGAAATGATGCGTGATTTGTCCACTGGAGACAAGATCTCTGCTTTCCAAGGTTAGTGCTGCTCTTTTTAAGATTGCTCCTGATATGATCGAGTTTTTCTTTAAAATTATTATTATTTTTTAAATATCAAATAGGATTTCACGCTACAATGGGTAAGGTGCTCATCTTCCTTGTTATTTGGAGAGTGTGGTAACCACATTAACCCCCTGTAAAGAAACTGATGAACAGGCACAGAGATAACTGCAGGACCAGGCTCTGAAAACCTTCGTTTCTCTCACTTAGATGCTTCCTTATATTCATGTTTCCAGACTTTTGATAATCCAAAATAATTGACATTCCTAATTTTTCAGTGATAAATGTCTTGCTAAGCCCAGTTCAAGGAATTTCGTCATGTAATTTCTGCTAGTTCAAGCCAACCAATAGCTTATTGGCCGTAAAGGCTTATGTCTTTTCTTCCTTTTTTTTTCTTACAAGAGGTAAATCAGCTGAATCTAGGCTGGGAGGTGATAAAATTTTGCCCTGGGTATCAAGTCTTTGATCTCTGTGACCTGCTGTGCTGACAAGTACCGTAGGTGGGATTTGTTGTTTAAAATTTCAGGTCAGTTTTCACTTTTACAGTCTTTGAACTTTTATAAATGTCCCTCAGAAGAGTATATTGCGAGAGAATGAGCAGTGGCACTGTCTTGTTGTACACCAGCTTTTCTGTTTTGTATGAGGAAGCTCATTCCTTGGGAGGTACTTACTGGAAAATTGACTTTTACGTATACAATGAGAAAGTTAGAGAAGAAGTTGGAAGAAAGCATCTTCAGAAGTTAGAGAAAACATCTTCTCAGGAGTGGGCACCTGAATGTGGTGTATAACCAGGCTTTGGGGGCAATCAAGGCTGCAGCTCCCGCTGAGCTCAGACATCACCTGTGAACTATTTTTTTGGCAGTGGTGTGGCAGCGTTTCGAAAAATAAAAATACCTGGACCACATCCATTAGTAATTCTTTAGGGATGTGTCGTTAGACTGCAGAAGAAAAGGTTGTGGGGGTGTGATTTAGGACTCCCTAACCCACAGCAGGGGAGTCTGTACCTGAGAGTCACCATTGCTGTTAGTCTGAGGAGCCAAAATAGAATTGTCCTGTGCTTTTCAGGTGACAATTGGGTCTTTGCTAGTGCTGTTAGAATGGCAGTGAAACAAAAGGCAAGAATATCTAAAGCCCACTGATAAATGCAAGATTGAAGTAATACTATTGGTAAATCAAATGTGGTGGCTTCAGTGTTTCTGTTCCCTTGATGTCTCTTTAAACTTCTCCTAATTAAAACCCCTCACTGTAGCCCTGTACAAAATAACATTTATGAGTCTTTTACTTGCATTCCCCTTACTCCCCATATGCGTGTTGTTTTTTAATTTTTTTATTTATTTATATATGTATTTTTAGCAAATATATTCAGTAAATTTCAGACGCAGCGTTGCCAGCTAATTATGATTTAACTGAAGGCTTTGAAATGATCATTATTATTGTACAAATACAAATACAGGAGTGTGTGGATGGAAGAGGGATGAAATAATGTTTGCCACCTTTTTGACAGATTGATGCACGTCTCACGTAACCTTTAGGCCAGACAGCTTGGAAGTCTAATGAGCCTGAATTATTCAGAAGCCAGTGAAGATTAGTTTGATAGTGGGAGTGTGTATTGATCTGCCAGCATTCTTTCTGCAGTGTTGAGCTTCCAAAATACATTTAAAATAACTTTTAAAATAGGTTTTTATTTTGACCAGAGAAAGAATTGGCTGGCATTTTTTCGGAAAAATTACGAGATTTTTGTCAGTCTTTGCTAAATGCTCATCTGAAAAAAAAATCCCCCAAAAACCAACCAATCCACAAAAGGCCCCCCCAAACCCCACAAAAGTAACATGATTTTTCTTCTTTCTTAGGTTTTTGGTTTTTTTTTTTTTTTTAACAGAGTGGCAAAGAATACATCTGACACTGTCTTAAATCCTTCCGCAAAAAGCTCAATTTCTTTCAGGCAATTACCGGCCTCTCTCTCTCAGATAAGATACAGGTTTATTGAGTTTCCCACTGTGCAATTACAGTTCTCCAGAACAGATTACCGCATATGAGCAGGCTGGATGATGGAGTGGATGGCAGTGGGAAGCAGGCAAAAGAGATTGCAAGGTTTGGGGAGTGTTTTTGGGGGTGATCTGAAATACACAGGAAGGAACTTTGGTGTTGCGACTGATTGATTTTACTTCATGGCCAGACAGAGGCAACCTAATTCTTGCACCAACTGGTGATGTGAGGAGTTGCAAAATGGATTTCTTCCTTTGATGTGGAAAACACTCGGACCCACCATTATTAGCTTGAAACACACTTTCAGATTTCCAGCCTGGAAACGAGGGAGACAAAAAATGTTCCTTTCTATAAACTGCCAAAATGGGAGGAAACATTTCTGATTTCAGCAGTGTTGGATAAAATGCTCCTGTTTGTGGCATTTATCAAAAATTATTAAATGTTAGGGACCCAAAGAGGGGCTCATTCATATGCAGACACTGTGCTTCCAGGATTAGCATTCCATTCCCCACACCAACTGCACCAGGATTGCCTTGTGGGACTGCTGCTTTTCGAAGGTGAGGACAATTATTTTAAAAACGGGAGGCGTGTGTATTTTTCTTCTAAACTCTGTTGTCTTAAATGGCTTCTCAGGACATGTGTCCTCTTTTTAAAATTAATAAGTAGCTTTCTATTTCAGAATTACTATGTCTGGGTGAAAACTGCTTTGTATTCCTATGCTTCACCTACATTATGCTTGCTCAAGTTACAAGCTTATGCAAATACTTCTCATTCCATCACTTCTCAGCAAGGCTAAAGATTTTAGTCAAGGTTTGGAAGCCCAGCTTAGCTGTTTGTGCAGGAGTTATGCCTCTGCTACAGGAAGCAGCAGATTTCAGGGCACAACGTAATTTTACATACAGCATTTTTTCTAGTCTCAGTATATGCTCCTTGTCTTAATTATTTACTTGATGGGGTGTAGTTCTGTGTGCTATCTTTTTAGAAAGAAAGAGAATGGTGTCTCTCCTAGCAGAAGGGCGCTGCAAAAGGAATCTATTGCCATCGCACTGTCTGAGATGAATCTGTTTGAGTCAAGAAGCCTGAAATTAATGACAATTTTTGCTAGTAAAATAAGCGAGTCTGTGCAGTTGCGGAAGATGGATATTGTTCCACAGAAGTCAGCTGCTCTGCTTTAATTAAAAATAAGGCAGCTGAACCATTTTATCATATGTTGGTGCCCTTATTATTTTTGTGTCGTTGAAGCGTTAAATAGGTACAAAAATCCCTGCTTACCTCTACTACAGGCTTGCCAGTGTTGTCATTAATGTAAATGTGACTCTAGTCAGTCACAAATGTCAAATAGAATGCCAATTATGGTATGGCAGGCGTTTTAAAAGTGAAGCATAAATGTTCATGTTCTACAGCTTGTCCAATTTTAATAAAGCAGGTCGTTTTGCACTGATCACATTTTGATGTCTGCAGTTGCGGTGGAGTCCAGAGGGATGTTGGTGCCTGTGGAAGGGAAAGTGTGGTCCTGCCTCAGAGCAGCTTTTCCCTGCAAGGCAGAACTCGTAGACGTGGACACGGCATGGGGCATCAGTGCAGTTGTGAAGAGTAACTGGGTAGGGGATCTCCAGTCTTGGCTTTTTCCTGCTTTAAAAAATGCCTTGATTGCCATCGCTTCAGAACCTTCAGCTGCCATGAGATCGTGGCCATCAGCAGTGACCACAATGCAGGCCTCTGCCAGCTGCATTTTCCAGGAACCCCGTAGTCCCAACTCCATTTCCCACTTAGATCCTTATCAAGTAAACAGGGATGCATTTCCCATCCATGGTGCATTTGGCTTCCTTTATTTTAGCTCTCAGTAGGGTGCCTTTGCTGGCCTGTGTCCTGCACACCCTCACTACTCTTGGTCCTTTTCTCTCCCCACCCTCCAGCCCAAAGGCTGCACTCAATAGTAAGAGCTTTTATCAATTCTCTGAGTCTGGATCTTAGATGATTCAGTTCAAATTTAATACTACTTTAACACTAATCAGTCAATTTATCATCTTGTTAACATCAAGGCTGGCACTTTCTATAGAAGCAGCTGTTGTGTGCTGTAACCCTGAAGATCCCCATCATATCTTTGTAAACAAGAATTCAATGAACAGTTTTACAAGATGGTAAATACTGTTTGTGTTTTCCATTAAATTAATCTGTTTAAAGATTTAATTTTTTTTTTTTGCATGTATCCTTTGTATATACTATAACATTTGCAATCTGGCAAACGATTCTATGCGTCTAAACTAGGAAATATTATAATTTATCTAAGCTGTGGGGTTTTCAGTGTATGCTCCTGTAGATGTTGCTAAGCCTGACTGGGTGAGTCATCGCCTTTCTGGAATAGCAGTGTTTAAAATGAAAATGCAGACCTTAAAGTCTCATTTGGTCAACTCCTGGTTGGTGGAGTTCAAATCAATTAGGCAGCATATGTGGCTGGACTCGATTTCCCTCAAAATACTGTGCTTTGGTGAATACTGAGAGTGATCTGCTGATGTCCTAAATGCATGGCATGCCTGGCTAACTGCTGACAAATGCTGTTGAAATTAGAGGGATTTAACCTGTAAAACTTGGCATTTGACATTTTTTATTTTTAAATAAATATTATTGTTTACTGAATTATTACTGTTCATTAAGTATTTTATTATCAGTAAATATTGTTTACTGAACTGGTGCACTGGATGCCACCGAAATGAAGAAAAGACTTCAGAAGTCTTAGCAGGTTTGCAGGATTTAAAGAGCTGGCTTGGTGAACCTTTCTATTTACAGATGGAAAAATTAAGAGTTGTTGAAATCTCTAGTGTAAGTCACCTCTACATTGTTCTTGTAGCTAAAACTTCGTTCTGCACATAGACAGCACAGTTAGGTGGTCTTCTGACCATTCAGTACAGCTGGAGTCTCAGAGTACGGCTGCATCAACTTCGGAGACACGTGTCCATTTTCTGTAACAATAAAACGTAATTATTTTAAGTGCCTTTGTTGCTTCTGGAGGCAGATCCTTTCATTCCTTTATGAATTGTTGAGTGTGAGTAAACTATGCAAGTGCAGAGCACGTCATCGGATCCATCCAAAAGGGCATGAGCTGAAAAATGGGCTTTATCCCCATCGTGTGGGACCCATGGAGCGCACGCTGCAGAGGGCAAGGGCACTGTGTCCAGTGGGCTCTGCTGGTGTTCTCCATGGATAGCATGGAATTGTCCAAACTGCTCCAGATGCTTTTTCATTTCGGGCTGAGCCCCTGACTCCTGCTCTGCTGCCGCAGAGGTGTTGCCCTGATTTTTTCAGCCTTGTGTCTCACAGTTCATAGTTCTTAGGTCGTTTCTCACACACAGGTATTATAAATAGAAGTAATGTTTTTGTTAGTTGAAGGTAGTTTACATTCTTTGTCTTAGAGCTATGGACAGCTGATGGACAGTTGTCTTGACCAACGGGATGGGGAGAGGTGTCAACCTTCTCCCCCAGTCCCTGGCCTTTGTAGAAATACTATAAAAGTGGCGTCAGATCTTTTCATAAACAGTTCATACCTTCTCACCAGCCGTAGTGTGTGTGTTTGTGTGTCGAACAACAACACAGGGGGTCTGTGTTTTAAATGTTAGCTGCACTGAAGTCGGCGGTCAGGCTGCTCTGTTTGGCTGTGTGTTCCTAATTAGGTGGATAATCACTTGAACATTGCCTAAAGTTTTACTCTGGGAATTTGGCTGTTATACGCCCCGCTTTATGATTAGTTTATTTGCATTCTCTTTAGTCCTCATTAATAAATCATGGTTCGGATTGAGCCGGCCGCTTCGCTGGCGGGGTCTGGTGATGCGCGGAGAGTTTTCGTTCCCTGTTGGCATCTGAAAGGCAGCGCTGTGGCAGTGCTAGGAGACGTGCCTGGACAGTCTGAGGGATTTGTGATTCTGTAACATCCTGGTGAGTGACTCTCTCCCTCCTGTTCCTATGTGGCTCGTTCATTAAAGCCAGCGAGGTGAGGTCATCCCCCGGTGAATCCCTGGGGGCATGACCTCACGGTGGAACTCTGGCAGTGGGATATATCAGTGCTTTAGGGCATCTGTTCCCATCGATTTCCACCCATTTATTTATTTATTAAACTCCAGGAAATGTGTTTCAGCCGAGGGAGAAGAGAGCCAGCGTTTTGCTTCTAGGAAGCTGCAGTTTGGGAAATGTTCCTCTAATGAGGGGTAATGACAGGGGAAAAAAACCCCACACCAAACCAACAAATAAACGAGGAGCTCATGAGAGTTCAAAGAACTTTATGAAAATAATGATTGTTGTGGGATATTTGCCATATATGCTTTGGCTTGTTCTAGGTAACTGTATGCCCGAGAGCTGAAATTTCGGGCTCTTCTTTGGGACCCATCTCTTTTCCCTAAGGCTAGCTGACCTAAGGGGCTTCTCATCTCCTGCAGTGCATAAGCCCAAAGCCTTCTCTGAAGAAAACTGTCGTGGAAACAGGGTGCTTTAAACTGCTGCTGCAGTCTCTTTTCTGTCCCTTTTGGTGCCACAGAGCTGCCAGGGTACATGGTTGAGACATCCTCGCTTTTGCTGCACGTGTACCCTGACAACAGGAGTAGAAATTCATTCTGCTCTTTCCCATAAATTCAAACACCACCTCTTCGAGTGCGAGAAATCCCTCCAGCCAAAAGGCCTCTGCGGCTTGAAATAGTTTAAGGCCTGTAAATCCTTCAGGGATCAGGTTCATTTACCTGAATATACTCCACGCTTAATAAGGATTGCTTCATAACACTTCTGCACTTGAGGCAAGAGGGACGCGTAGGAAGGGCTCTTTCAGCTACATCAGTGAACTTCTGGCTGACCTTTGATGTAATCCTTCTCTGCTATAGCTTCATTGTATATGGAACGGGGGAAAATATCAAGAGCTGCATCTCATTCACAGCAGCGCTTTGAAGTTAAATTCCCCATTATAAAACATTTCTAGATCCCTGGAGGGAAAACAGCAGAACTGCAAGCTGCAAGTCCCTTATATATTGCATACATGAGGTAGGAGGAAAGTTACATATACGCTGTATTATGATATACTTTATCCAAAGGGTTGAGTCTAAATACAGTAGCTGAACAAGAATGTGTGGGCTCATTATGGTTCAGTGGTGTAAAATTTAGTTGGAAGCAGGTATTTTTTGGATAGAGTTGGAAATGATAATAATCCTGAAAGAGATGCTGATGAAAGAAAAGACCTGAAACAAGGGCAGGATGTTTGTTATGTATGAACATGAGGGTTGTGCCTTTCTTCCTCCGTGCTCTCTGTTACACCTATTTACTGCATACAAAGCTACAAACACAAAAACTGTACCTGGGTGCCTGAAACCCTGGGTACGAATATTCTTATTTTACAGGGGGGTTACATTACACATTTTCAGTGAAGGTTTATCAGGAGATTATGGCAGTAAGCAGTCAAGAAGCCAGACTTCCTTATCCTGCATCTCTGCTGCCTGATACGTGCAAATTAAGTAACCTGAAAGCCAGGAGAGTGGTCTGTGATGTCTCCCATACAGCTGGATACAGAGTTCTGCAGTAAAATGTGGGCAATTGTGCTTCCAATCCATCTTAACCTCTGCATCCCTATTACCCAACCACTGCCGTGACTGCGTGGGCAGGAGGGAATTCAAAATTCAGGGAAGTGCATGCAAATTTTGTACATTAGTGGCTTGGGAAAAGAAGCAGACCCAAAGCAGCCCCTGACTCTGAGCAGGAGGAAACGAAACAGCCCAGCCTTGTTTTAATCTCCCTCTGTCTTATTACTGTGTGTGTTTTAATGGCTTTGAGCAGCTCCGTGTGTTAGTGCTAAAATGAGCAGTGGAACAGTACCCACAACTTAAGTCACTTAAATGGTTAAAGTGTAATTTGTTCTTGCAATTAATTCATTCCCAGTGGCAGTGGCAATGGTGCTGAGATAAGACTTGTTTGTATCACTGAACTGCTGGTGTTTGTTGCCATAAAGTGCACTAAGAGCTGATGTTTTCTTGAGTCAAAAAAGATTAGCGTGATTCTGCATACTGAGAAAGTATATCAGTGTAATTGGAACATTGCTTTCTGAATAGGAACTGGCTCACAGAACTTCTGTTAGCCATTTAATGGATTTATTTATTTATTGTCAGGGAATAAAAGTATTAAGGTACTAACAAGCATGGGTAATTGCTAAATATATATCTTTTTAATTTCTTTTTAATAGCAGTCAATTCAGGTTGTCTCATTGCTCAGTCTGATTTCAGTGGGACTCCTTAAGGAATTAAATTACCCCTTTGGACACAGTAAGAGTAGAACTGGTAAAACTAAGATACTGAAATCTGCTAGAAACCGGGCTGTGCCATGTGGCAAGAGAAAGCTCTTTCTGTACTAATCTAATAATTATATTAACTTGAGGAGTGGTGAACTCTTTTTTTTTTTTTTTTCCCCCCTCCTCTTCATATTACTTTCTAAACCTGCTCTGTATCAGGAAAATCCTCCTAGTGCCAGACAGCTGTTAGCTACACCAGCGGCAAGCTGAGTTGCCTCACAGAGCACATGTGATACCCCAGTCCTTGGCTCTGGATATTCCAACAAATGAAAATTGTGGCCTGTGGTATTTTTTTTTTCACTCACCTGATTCACAATCAGCCTCTGTCAAACCTTAAAACGCCTGCCAAAGTTTTAAGGCGCTCTCCACTTAATTCGTGTTGTACCTTGGCATGAATTCATCTGTTTGTAGATAAGCATGAAGCTTTCCAGGCTATTTGAGCAGCTCTGTAGAGCATAATCTTACAAAACTCAGCAAAGAGGGACTTGACAGGCACAGAAGGAGGACAGAGCCACATTACTGAAGCATCACCTGCTTTCCTGGAAACCAGAGACAAACTGGGACGTGCCTGTACCATTTAGGTACCCTGGGAATTTTACGCACACAATGTGTATGTTGTAACTTCAGCTGGTACAGAGAAATGTAGGGGAGCTGTCAGCCTTTCTCACGTTTGTAAATGGAAATAAAAAGCAGACGCGCTGTAACACTGGAAGTAATTTATTAAACCTGCCATTTGGTCAGCTGTTTGGAGGTGGGGCAGAGAAGTCACAGAGAATACGCATAATATGCTTACTCACGAATTCGTGGGTGCCTTCAGCAGGTATCATCTATTTTCATGCAGGTTGACAGGTTATTAGTAACATTTGTAGGGACTTAAAATGCAGAACATGCCAGAAGAAAACATGTCCCTCTGATTTGTGGTGCCCATGGGAGGCATTTTCTTCAGAGGGTCATTTTATTTTGTAATAATTGGATGCTATCATTGATTTGAGCTCCAAGCCACCTGGTATCTTACTTAAGGCCGATGTTTACTGTCTAAGATGACACAATCTTTCCCTTTTGGGCTGACTCCTGAAAGTCATTTGGGGAGCTTAGAGGAGAAAGCACTGCTTTATATAAAATGCCTGTGCAGCTTAGCATTCTTCTCAGAAAATTGTCTTTATAGAAAAAAATATAAATTTTATGGCATTAGTAATTCTCAAAGTGTTTTCTCTCCATACAGAAATGCTAGTCTTGCTCTAGTATAATTTAAAAATATATAAACTTTATCCTAATGTTGAAGCTTCATGTGAAATCTAAATGTTACCTTGATTGACCCGTGTCTCCACTGACTTCAGGCATCTTTAGTTTGTCCTTGCAAACTATTCATTTTTTGAAAAGGGGCAGAAAACAATGTTTTAAAAAATGCTGAAATCAGTGGACTTTTTCGTGACATCAAATGAACATTTTCCTACTTGATTTTGTCTGTAGTCCAATAAATTGCTCTTTGAAATGATGGTGATAGATGTGGAAAATGATTAGCCAACTAATTAACAAGCCATCATACTTATTAATGACAGAAGGACATAGTATGCCCCCACCAAAAGGGTGGCTTCATGCTGCTTATGAAAAACAGCAAGATACATTTATTTTTTCTAAAAAAACCATCTTTTTAGTTGTTGGAGAATAGGGTTAGTGTCTGTAGGCTGAAGTCACAGCCAGCCACTGGTCTCGCACGCAGCTGGGTAGTTAAGAGAGCTGTAGTGGCAATCAAGTTCCCAGATTTATGTGGATCTAAACAATTTTAGATATGGCCAAATGAAAAGTTAATAATAAAAAGGAATTCAGCTGTGAAATGAACCTCCAGAAATGAGCTAAACCAGTTTCCTTGCCTTCATTCCATGTGGCAGCAATCACCTCTTTCTCTCTGTGTTTTATGTCCTTATTTATGGATGTAAAAGATGGAGGCAAGAGGAGATGATCTAAAGGCGCACTGGGATTAGAAGAGGTTTTTTTAATTATTTCTCCTCTTGTAATAATTTCAGGAAATGCAAAGAAATAACCTTCAAAAGGCAATAAACAGGAATATATTCCTTTTACAGGTATTCTCTTTTAATGTACTTTTAATAGCATGAAGCAGCATTCAGTCATTGAAATTGAAACCCCTGTGAGTAAAACTAGAAGGAATTATTGCTTTTGTCTTGAATCACAGAGTCGTTTAGGTTGGAAAATACCTCTAAGGTCACGGAGTCCAACCGTTAGCGCAGATCAAAAGCTTTGCCATTTATGGTGGGCTACAAAGTCAAAGAAATATAATTACAAAATCGTCCAGGCCTTTTGCTGAGCTGAGACACGGCACTTCCCCAGCCTCATGCCTAAAGTGACTCCTTCCCCTGACTCCTGCAGGCTCTCAAGGTCAGCTGCATTCATTTGATGCTAATGTGCTTTGGAAAACCGATGCAATCAATATCTGCTCCCGTGCTTATCTCCTGCCAAGGAGTTCCCTCTGCAATTTCTATTCCATTTTACTTCTCTTGAGCTGGTTTAAATGCACAACCAATACATCTTGTGGCAGAACAGATGCACACAGGAACAATCACTGGCTAATTTTGTAGCGGTTACCTGTCTATTAATAACCATTCTGATAGTAATTATCTGTAGAACAATATACACAGATCCATTGTGTACAAAGGAAAAAACCAGGCTGCCGATGCTGCCAGACTAATTTATGTTGGTAGTGTCAATTTTTCAAGTTACCTGGAACCTGCTGAAGACAGACTTAATTAAAAGCGTGGCACATCTTTTTGAACATGAATATTTGATGACCTCAAATATTCAATGCCAAGATCATTCTCTTGGCCCGATGCTCTGCCAGCCAGGAGAGGAATAACCTGTTTAAAACCTCCCTGAGAGAGTTTTACCTGGTTCTTTAGAGCCACTCTTCAGGAGCAAAAAATGATCAGAGGGATGATCTCTCGTAGCAGGACGGGTTGGTAAGTTTGGGTTGATCACCTGCAGAAGGAAAAGCTCCAAGACAACTTATTGCAGCTGTTCAGTACTTTAAGGGGGCTTATAGGAAAGATGGGGACAGACTTTTGAATAAGGCCTGTAGCAATAGGACAAGAGGTAATACTTTTTTTATACTGAAAGAGGGCAGACCAGACCAGATATTAAAGAACGTTCTTTAGCAATGAAGATGGTAAAATACCAGCGAGAGAGGTGGTAGATGCTCCATCCCTGGAAACGTTTGAGGTTAGGCTGGTCGGGGCCCTGAGCAGCCTGGTTTTGGTCCCTGCTCATTGTAGGGGGGGGTTGGACAAGATGACCTTTAAAGGTCCCTTCCGACCCAAACCCTTGTATAAAAAGCTGTGCGACCAAAGACTGGCAGTGGCGTGTGTCTGGCAGGACTCACTTGGCTGGAGAAGAGTTTGGTGTTTCTACCAAGGGCAGTTCAGATTTAAGCACTCCACTGAATGCTTTATTGCAGGACAGATTTTAAGTACTAAATCCATTAAAATCCTAAAGGGCAGGTACTTACTGCTTGGCTACCTTTGAGAGTGTTCTGGGGAAGATCTCGATGCAGTGCTGCGCTGACTCTGTCTCCCACAATGGGCTGTCTCAGAAAGCTGACTAACCTCTTGCAAGACCTTGTCAGGAGGGAATCTGAAGGGATATCTGTTTCCATCCATGCCACCAATGAACAGGTAATTTAGAGGGCATTACATTCTTACATGCTGGGGACTGGTTTTGGCGTTATCGAATAAAATCAAGCTGAATCTATGACTTGGTTGCCTGCCAGTTTCACACAACAATTGCTCTTTTGCAGCAAGCCATGGAAAACTGCTTATTGACAAAACACTTTTATCTGCAAGAGCTGGATGATCTGATGCTGTAGAGGTTAGAGGATAATTTAATTTTCTCGGAGGATTTGCTGGTATGTCTATGTGAATGTTAGAAATGTAAGAGCTTTCTTACAGTTCTTCATTACTGTGTCTTAAACACCCCTGGCTCGAGGATGCCAGACATGCTGACACCATGTGTGGACATCTGGTCGCTGCTCTGAGGGAGATGGGGCCATCTGCTGAAGCAAAAAGATTCCTCCAGGTTTTCTTGATGGCCTCTCGTGCACACAAAGAGTTGGGTCCAACTCCACTCAGTACAGCAGATCTAATGGAATCTGCAGGTCGTAGCCTGTAGCAATCTCCCAAACCCATGTAATTAAAACCTAAACATTTGTGTTGTCTGTAGTTTCCAGTCGCAGCCGAGGTGTCACATTTTCCCTTTCCCAGGTCTGTCGTCTCTGGCAGTTTCTAAGACCCTTGTAGCCAGCCTAATTAAATGATCAAAACTTCCATCTCCGTAGCTTGCTCTTTTTCCTTTACCCAGTATTTTCCAGAACTTGACAAAGCAGTAAAAACAGTAATTAGTGCTCTAATTGGTTATAAATAATAATATAACAGACTTTCTGTCAAAATAACAACCACAAGGCAATATGCTCATTGAGAATCTTTCAAATTCCCGGCACTAAGGCGGTTCAAAGTAGTAAATTATATTACAGCAATTTGCTTCAAAGAGGTATAACCTGTAAATTTATTTTATCCTGGCAGCTGTGACAGGCTGCACTCCTAAGTGTGTAGTTGTTTCAGGTCTGGCTGCTCATTTCTCTTTTTCTGATCTATACTGCCAATTAAAAGGTTGTGTCTGCGCCTAATTTTGAATTTTCACTCTTTGCTGCGTACCAAATTCATAAGCTCTGTGCCTTGGGTATTTTCCCTCAGCTTCACAATCCTGGTGAAATCTTAGCAGCCCCAGTGTGGTGTCACCAGAGTGTTTTCTTTGTCTCTTGCAGCTGGTAAATTATTAATGACACTGCTACAGGGGAGAGGAGAGCGGGGTGGTCGGGCTGGGAGGGGAGCATGGGCAGGGAGAACTTGGGGGGAGCCCTGAGCAGCTGAAGGGGGTGCAGATGGCAGGGAGGCACAGATCAGTGACCACCAGGTTTCCCTGTGCTGAGTTTTTTATTTGTTTTTCCTTTGCCTGAGGGCAGGACAAAAGGGTACTTTCCAGCAGCAGCGCTGGAGAGGAAACAGATGGATGGAATATGTGAGAAGAGCTTGTGGCAGTGAGAATTTGTACTTTGTAGCTGTTGGTAGTTTAGCATTCTTAATCTTTTCACTCTTGCTTAAACCTCTGAAAATTGATTGAAATGTTGTCTGGCATCTCCCCTTTCAAAGTGAACAGAAGTGCAGTGCGGGAAGGACACCTGATGTAAATTTAACACTTGCCTGCTGGTTTAGATGCTGCACAGCGCTGATGCCTTTTATTGACACACAGCGCTCTCTGTGATTCATGAGGAGCCACGAGGTAACCCAGAGACAGGTCTCTTTCCGCCCACCCAAAAGTGATAAATACAACCTTTGGCAGAATCCTCAGCTTGCTCATTTGCCATAAAACCCTTGAGAAATCTCTCGTGTCCAGGAGACACAGCTGCAGCCACCAGCAGCGTTCACTGCATATATATGTTTTCATTTTTTTACAGGGAAACAGTGACAGTGCTGGCTGAATTATTTAATGCTGTAGGGTTCTTGTAAATTTATAGACCTCCTTGGTAGCTGTTAACACTTGATAATGCATGTGAAGGCTGGTTTTAGTTTAAAAGTATCATAGTTTACTGTGTGATCTCTAAGAAAGGGGAGGAGGAGGCTTTTTTTCCCCTTCCCTTATCACTCTTGTAGGTGCTTGCGCTGGATATCTGTCATTTTGGCTATTACAAGGGTAGGGGAATAAAGGAGCCAGCAGTACATCCCAGCTAAAAGGCATCATCTCAGATTAGAGCTGTTGCTTTTTCCAAAATACTCTGATTCAGGGGAAAACGTGCCCAGGAAGGTTGGCTCAGCTCCTTCTCCTTCCGAGGCAGCTTACCCCAGAGGCTGTCCCACCTCCGTGGGGCTGGATTCTCAGTATGGAAACTAAGGTTTGTTTGCTCCAAATCATTATTGTGGCTATCCTGGCGTGCTCCCCAGGGCTTCTTGAAGCAGAACTCAGACTGTTCTGACTTGTCTGCTGAAGCACATCCTGCCCCCTTCTCCCCTAGCCCTGGTCATGGCTGTGTTTCAGTAACTCTGCAGGTATTTGCAGATATTTAACACTTCAGATTTATTTCAAATGGAAGTTACTTCTTAGTGCAGTTTGTTTCCTCATACTTACTAAAGCACGTAAACAAAACGGTTTTTTTTCAAAGTAATTATGAATCTGTTTGAAATCACAGAAGAAACACTACCCCAGGCACCCAAAGGAGAAGCATTTAGATGGGCGGTTTTCATCCAGTGGATCTGTGAAACACCTTTGCATTTTCTACAGGATGCTTTTTCTCAGTAGCGCTGCTCTTGGGGATGTTCAGTGTGCAAATGGGTTGATAAAAGCAAAGCCTGGTGAGCTGTGTGTGTTGGAGGCAAGGTGGGAGACAGGTGACTTCAACAAACTGGACAGAGTTGCCCTGTTGGTGTAGTTGCTTCCCTCATGCTGTAATATAAGTCATAGCATATAAAACATAGCTAAAATATTGTAAATACCTCCTTAGATAGACGCTTAAAGGTGCCTGTGGGGAGAGGTGTACACTCTTCAAGTATTAATTCTCTTCGCCCTCACCCATGCACATCCTATGAGCATCAAACTGGAGATTGCCTTTCCTTATAAAATATATCAGTTACCTAATAAAAAATGCTTTAACTGTGATGACACATGGCCAAAATGATCCCTTCCTGCTGAAGGTTACAGGGCAGGGAAGTTACGTATATCCTTCATCCTACCCCCAGAATTCTCGATGGGAAGGATATGTGGTGAATGGATTTATAATTAACATTTAGATGTGTAATTTGCCTGTATATCAGAGCTGATATCAGGTAACTTTGTGGCTCTTGCTTGGTTTGACTCACAAGCCCACTGAAGCAGGTCTTGGTTAAGCAGTTTGCCTTGTAAATCGGTTGGAATGTAGCTCCAGGTGGGTACGGAGCTGAAAAAGGAAATCTTAAATGAGAAATCTTTTCCCAGTGCCTGTTGAGGTGGATCTGTTAGGTGAGGGCATTTTCCATCCGAACGGCAGCAGGCTGTCCTCGATAGGAGTTTGTTGCTGTTTAGAAGGGCAGAACCTGCCCTCTGCTGGGTTCTGCCAGTACTGAGAGACTGGTAATTCACAGAGCTTCACATTAAGACTAAGAAAATGTGCGTTTTGCTATAATCCGCTTTGGCTAGTCTGTCCCAAATTTGCCGAGTTATTCTTCTGTGTTTCAGTATACTGACTTTAAAGATTTTATTTTTAAAAATACATTAAACTAACTGACTGAAAGTGAGCAGGCAGAAAAGAGCACTGTTGGCGCCTCCGAGATGACTTCCAAGAGTTATGAATTGCAGATTAAACCTGGATAATGGAGTTTTAACTGGGATGTGCAGATGTTGAGTTGGAACAGCAATCCGGGGTGAGTTTTTCGTGCGGCTTTGGATTGAAAGGCATTGTGTAGCACTGGAGTTAAAAGTCTAGTAAAAATTTGTACATACCCAAACCAACTCAGAGGCCTGGCTGTGCAGAGCGTGACTTGCAAGTGGAGTGTTAGGAGCAAAAAGCTGGGTGGAAATGGCTGGGCTGTCATTATCTTACAGGTCATGGTCATACACTGAGGGTGGTAAAACACTGGCACAGGCTGCCCGGAGTCGTGGTGGATTCCCCATCCTTGGAAAAACTGAGCAAGCCCATCTTGCTGGAGATGTCCCTGCTGTTGGGATGGTCTCTAAAAGTCCTTCCAAGCCAAACCATCCTGTGATTCTGCGACTGTCCCATCCCGAGGTCTTACCCGTCTGGTGAGTCCTTTGTGTGAGCAGGCTTGTGGGTTTTTTATGTGAAAAATCGGGTTAAACTCATTGCTGGGGGCAACAGAGGCCACTGAAAACTGGGAAGAGGTTAAAAGGGGAAGAACAGCCAAAGGCTTGAAGAACAGCTGTTCTTCATGGGAAGGAGGTTTTTCCTTCAGGAAAACCTGTGGTGGATGGTGCCCTCGTCTCCTGCAGGTGCTTCTTTTCCAGAGGTGGCTGAATCATGCTGCTCACTTGACTTGTAACCAGAAATCACCTTTTGAAGTCAAACCCAAGGAACAGATCCCGGCAGCTAAACCCAGCCTGGTTTGATATTTAGGGCTTCCTATTGAACTTTGGGGTTGATTTTGGTTATTCTTTCTTTTCTTTGCCGTCCTGGATTACTGGAGGGAAAACAGCCAAGCGAGCAGTCCAAAACGGATGCCTGTGGCTAGCCAGCTGATTTAGGGTGTTACATCTTAAAACTTGGTTTTACATAGAAGAAGGGAAGAATTCAGGGCTTTCCAGAATTAAACTTTTTTTTTTTTTTTTCCCCTGCTATCTGAAAGATGTTGTTTGTATTTAGTTTTAGTTCAGTTGACCTCCGAAGAGGATCTTTTAACCAGCTCACCGAATCAGTGTCTCTCTAGAACACCATGATAATTTCTCTAAACCGCTGTGTGCTGCTTTGGTACGTGTGGCCCTGTGTCTGTAGGGTTGCCTCAGTCTTGTGGCATCATTTTCTCCTCTGCCTTCTGTGTTATTCCCAGGACAGGAGTTAATGACGGGCAAACAGCGTCGCAGGGGAAAGGGAATGTAGCTGTGTGTATCTGTTGGGAATCCCATACAAAGCTATTTTCTTGAGTTAATTTGATAAATACTGTAGAAAATTGCAGTTGGGGAATTACAGCGTGCTGAAAGGCCTCTCCGCAGCACACAGCGAGCTGGGTTTCACTCTGCCTTTGGCAGCTGCAGGAACAAAAACCCTGAGCCCAGTTTTCTGTATTGAAGTGGCTCAGAAATGAGGTTGGAGGGCCCACCGGGCAAGCTAATGCTAGAAAATTTAAATAAGAATATCAAAATGTAGATGAAACATTGAGGAAAGGTTTTAAGCAATGAATACATGTATTGGGTTAAAATGCTTCTCATCAGAAACAAAGCTTTCAACAGGGAATACCTGAATTTTAGGCTTTTGAAATGATTATAGTTTGTCCTGAACTTGTGGTACCCTTAAATCACAAAATGTGATTTAGCACGTAGTTTTGAACCAGCATTAAAGTCAGTTTTTATTTCAGTTTATTTCTTTCTCAAAACCTTTTCCCATATTTTGGATTGTGGTTCCTGTGTGTTCCCTGTCCTGGAAGCTGGAAGGTGTGCTTTGCTTTCCTGTGGTGAGTTGGAGTGAAAAACACAGGTTTGTGTCAGATATTGTGCAGGAATTGTTCCCCATGAGGATGCTGAGGCGCTGGCACAGGTTCCCAGAGCAGCTGTGGCTGCCCCTGAATCCCTGGAAATGTTCCAGGCCAGGTTGGATGGGGTTTGGAGCACCCTGGGCTAGTGAAAGTTGTCCCTGCCCATGGCAGGGGGGTCACAATGAGATGCTCTTTGAGGTCCCTTCCATCCAAACCATTGTAGGACTGTGTGATGAGCTGTTAATAAAACCAGGTGTATGCCTCGTTACAGCTCTAGGGTTTGGATGGAGCCACTCTCATCTCTTCCCTTGGAGGGAACAGTAGCTCTTGACACTCCTTGTAGTGATGGTTTTGTTGTCCAAGCCAGTTACGAGCCTGCACAAGAGGTTAAAACAGCAGAAAATGAGCTATGAAATGCAATGGGAGCAGCTGCTCTGCCGGTTCTGCTGCTGGAAACTGTTAAATTGGCTTAGGTTGGAAAACTGCTGCTCAGGTGTTAAAAAATCACTTTTTTTTTTTTTTTTCACTTTAGCTGCTGCAGAAACATATTTCTTGTTAAAGTCCCGATTTGTGTATTTTTTTTTTTAGTGTTAAACTAAGTTAAAGAAGTGGTAGTGGTAGTCTTAATAGAAGTGTGTATAAGAGAAAATGTGAGAAGCCATACAGCAACCAGACGCACAGTTTTAAAACTTAATATTTCCTCTACAAATGTGGCCAGCTAATTGGTTTACAGCAGACCAAGTAGAGGTTAAAATTAGAGGTTAAACCAACAAAATCAGAGGTGTCCCTTTCTCATTCCCTGCGCGGGGATGTCATTCAAGTTTGTAGTCCAAGTGTCCAAATGAGGAAAAGCCAGATGAAGACCTATGCACTGCTTTTTTTGCCAGATTCATAATGCAGACTTCAAGGTAATTCAGATGTTTCGCAGTTAAAGCTAAGGATTGCACGTAATCAGGAGTATCTGCTAAATCATCCTCCTTCAGGAACCCTCCTGATCCTCGGCAGTAGCTTCCAAAGATTAGGTTTCTATAGAAAATCTGATGTATTAAGCACAGTTTGCTGTACGTGTATTTTAAACCAGACAAATTAACTGCGTGATAGAGCAGGATTATAGAAGAGCTCTTGCCGGTTATGCTGTGGAAGTTTTCTAAATAATGCACTTCAAAAGAGCGTATTAACTAAAAATGCATGAAGGAGTAAAAATCCTTAGTTCATATTCAGAGGACTCGTACATTAATTTACATATCCATCTCCATTCTGCTTTCTGGTCAGGGACTAAGAAGGTGCCAGGCCTCAGTCTCGTGCCAGGAGGTTTTTTGGGATGGGGAAATAAATACCAAATAACTATTCCATAGTTTTGATATTTAGGGGCACTTTAATACAACAGGCAAAGGCATGATGTATTTCTTGATGATACTTTAGATTTCTCCCGCTCTCCTGTGAGGAAACATTGAGATGCCAAAAAGGTGTTTAAAAGCAGATGAAATTGTAGGTGAATAGAAGGGTGGTATCACTAACTTCTCCAATGTGATTTCATTTTGTTCTGTTTTCTATGATTGTGTTATTTATTCTTTTTTTGCCAGGCACAGTCTCGCAAACAAAACAGGGTGATCAAAATCACTGCCAAAGCACAGCTTAGTGAGGATGCTTGTAAATTAATGTATAAAGATACTAATCCCGCCCTGGATTTCAAGTGAGGAATTCTAGTGGCTTTAAAATAATAGGTCAGCAAAATTTAGAAGTGTTCGTAGAAAGTGAAGCCTGAGTACTGAAAATAAATAACCTGCAACTGCTTTCTAAGGGAAGGAATGGTACTTGAGGGGAAAAAGGGCCACAGGTGGAAAATAAATTCTGGGGCAACAAACATTGATTTTTAGGATAGATGTAACTGATTCCTAAACCTGTTGTAACCCGTTGCTCTGGTGAGCCATAAAAAGTCTCTATTTGCACCACCTGGAAGCCACGGCTATCCCTGAGCTACGTTCTTCTCTCTGTCCTGGAAAGGAGAAAAGTAAGTGACCCCACTGGCATTTAAACCTGGGGATTTAAGGAGTATTTCACTTGAGATTAGCCCACTAAGCCATTCCTCCTGCCTATTTAAACAATTCTATTCCAAGAAGGACACAGGAGTGCAAATATTATTGTTAACTGTACTTGGAGGTAGGAAATGTGTATTTCTGTCGCTGGTGAGTTTGTTTTATCAGCCCCTTTATTTTTGAAGGGATAGCAACGTGGTCATTAGGAATGCCGTGATCTAAGATTTTGGTTATTCCTTTTCTGTTGGGTCACGTTTGATCACCCAAAAGTTCTTTCCTCCTTGCTTATCCTCATCTTCCCCAGGTACCAGGGAAGGTCTAAGTAGCTCAGAACTCTGCAGGCAGGAGAAATCTGGGGAGCTGCCCGAGTTATCCTGATGGGTGCAGGCCTGGTTTTGATCTCCTCACTGCACAGCGAGTTCGCATGATTGTGTGATACGGAAAAACACCAGTGACAAATCGGTGCACTCGTTTTGCCTATCGAAACCGGGCTGTAAACTCACACTGCGGCTGGGAAAAACATTTTGCAGCTAAATGACTGAACTCACAGCGCTGATCTTTATTCAGTATAAGGATTCGGAGGTAAAGTAAAAGAGAAGGCTTCTGAACCTTCATAAAACTCATCTTTTATTTCCTCAAGCATTTTTTTCTCTTCCTAGAGCAGCTAATACGTTTTAATATCCAAAAAACACCAGCCAGTTGTGTACACATGATGTGTTCATGGTAATGTTTTTCCAAAAATAATTGAACACCGAGCAGAGAAAACAAACTGCCTCAAGCACGCAAATAATGATTTAGGGACATTTTTCCCTGTGCAGAAATGTATTCCTAAAATACTTCTGGGGCATGTTGCCTTTTGTTTTAGCTAATTCTGGGTATTTCTGGCACTGGGGACCTGCTGTTGGGCTGCTGCTGCTAGGACTGAGGTGTCATTTGCTGACAACAGGGGGCAGAGTGAGTTTGTGTTTTAAAGGGAGAGAAATCCCTGTCAGAGCAGTCAATGGTTATTTTTCTTTATTCCAAATGTAAGCCTTGTCTTATGAAAGAGATAATAGCAAGTACTCCTCTGTTTAAATCTGCTGTCCAGAACTTGTGGATGTGTCAAAGCATTTCAAAGGCTTGGTTGCTGTCTTGGATCCTCTCTTATAAAGCAGATAAGGCAGTTAAGCTATAAGTTTGTATTTATTTAGGTTGATTCAAAATCTTTTTATTAACTGTTTATTTAATTTTAGCCACCCAATATGGCTCTGGCAAGCTCTCAGCATACTTCTGGCTGCCTTGACTGTCTAAAGAGACTTTTGGCAGGGTCCTAGGTCTGGGATTTGCACGCTTTTTCCATCCTAACAGGCATGCTTGAGGCGCCTAACCATACTTAGAAAATAAAAAAGGAACAAACTTCACTTAACCATGAAAGGAGTAGGAAGGGAGTCTGTTGCCGCTGTTATTACCTCCACACTCCTTGATCTATTTTGGACTTTGATGCTGATGCAGTGGCAACCTGGTTTCTCTTGCACTTAAGGAAATGCATTAAAGCATCTGAAATGGTCTTCGTAATTTTTTGCTTTATTTTATTTAAAGAGGTAAAGCATAGATTTGAGGGTGTACTGGTAATATTTCTCCAATATTCATAATTATCTGATAAGGGTAACACACTGCTTCTGGGACAGACTACAGTGCGCATGCTGAAGGCTTTTTCTAAAATTATTAGTTCTTCACTGCGGATCCAGTACTCCTGGCCTGAGTTCCATATTCATATGAATAATCACCTGTGGAAGATATTGGCAGGTATCAGAGCTGTAACAGCCCACAGGTAACACAGTGCTCCACAGTCCAGAATCTTGGATTTTCCCTCTCTTCGTGTTGGACTTGGATTTCCCAGCACATCTGATGTACAGTCAGAACATGGACTTCTTTGTTTTTAGCTGAGCCCAGCTGAATTATTAGGGGCATTGTTAAGGCAATGGCTGAGGGCAGTCCTCATTTAGAATAAGACATTGGAAATTCCATGTACGTTCTTTATATGGAAATGTTTATACGATATAAACTTCTGCTTAGGAAAGCAACTCTTTTTCATCTGGACAGTCTCTCCATACAATGCATCATGCCAGACAATAGATGAAGTGTTTTAATGGTGGTAAACAGTGTGTGTGTGTATGTATATACATATTAAAATTATATATTTATATATATTCAACCACATGTGAAAGGTCCTTTCATTTCCTGCCTTTTAAGGGGAGATTGTATCACAGAGCTACCTACCCTCAGTAGGATGTGGAGCTCCCACACTTGAATGCCTCAGAGCTCATTTTTCTGAAATGGGAGGGAGGCAAATTACCTACATGTTATGATGGACAAATCAATCCCTTAGAAGTTGTAATTAAAATTCTGCCACATCTTGCAAAAATTACAGGGAAATTGCTTTGAAATTATAATAGCATGTGTAGTAGCTGTTTAAAATACAGCTACTTATTCATAAATTCCTGAAGACAATATTCATCTAACGTCTAAACTTTTGCATGGTCTCTGTGTAGCAGAAGAGACACAGTGTTTCCCAAAATAATTTTTACTACTTCAAATGACTGCAAATAAAAATTGCAAACATTTTTGCTGTTCGTGCTTACCCACGTGTGTTCAAAAAATGTATTCTAAAACTATCTGTGGTACAGTTGCTTTTAGGGATGAAAGGAAGGCAGTGGCGGCACAACAGAATGCTCTTTCTGTCATATTTAAAGTTGTGATGTAAATAATTCAGTTTAGATTATGTTCCAATATTTTCTTCTCATTTTAAAGGAGAAATGGTAGCAGCATATCCCCTTACCCACATGCACTGTCTCAACGTGGCTTCTTTTTATTTAAGTGTCAAGTATCCAGCTCTCCATTTCCCAGTTACTGCCTTTCTGCACTTCATATCACTGCTGGACCCAGCTACTACAGATACCATGCAAGCCTTGATAAAATCAGTGCAGTGTACACTGACTTGAGTAGCTGGACCAGCTCCTGCAGCTCAGGTATGGATGAAAAAGGAGCCCCACTGAAGTTATTTGGAATGAGTGAGTGCCAAAGTATCACTGACTTTGGCTGGAATTGGTATGTGCTTAAGGCTTTCCCTCGAATAGAAACACTTTTCCCAAACAATAAAAGTTGTTCATTCAGGAGCAGCAATATCTTATCACAGAATGGTTTGGATTGGAAGGCACCCCAGAGATTATCGAGTCCAACCCCCCTACCATGAGCAGGGACACCTCCCACTGTCCCAGATTTCTTCAAGCCCTATCCAGCCTTGAACAATTCCAGCAGCCACAGCTTCTGCCAGGGCCCCAGCACCCTGACAGGGAAGAATTTCTTCCTAATATCCAGTCTAAACCTGCCCTCCTTAGTAGTTGCTACATTTTGTGCTGTTTTCCCTGGGAATAGGGAAGCACTTTGCTATTTCTGTTTTGCAGCAATAAATGGATCTTTGTGTTGCTCCTGGGAGGTACTGAACCTTTAAAAAGTCAATATTCAAAGAAACAAGAGACAAAAACCATGTTTAGATTGCCTGGTATGGACATGGATACTATTTAATAGGTAAAATAAGGGATTTAATTTCAGATGAGGCGAGCACATGTTTCTCTCTGTGTGTACTGTGGGGGCTTGGGAGAGCTTGCTTTGGTTTTGGGGACAGAGGCCTTGAATGCTAACCAAACCAGTTTAAGACGGTATTAATGTCCTTCCTCATAAGCTGTGAGATCCACAAATGAGTTTTATTTGAAAGGCACAGGGTTCTAATGAAGCTCTTGGGCTGCACCGCAGCGTGCCCAGGGGTTTTGCTGTGCATCGCAGAGGCAGCCGTAGGTGCAGTTTATTTTCACCTCCAGGTTCTTGTTTTTCAGGTTCTGCGCTGCCCAGGGGTGCAGCTCTGAGCTCACACTCGGTGTCACTCGGCTCTGCACACAGCAGGGACACTAAACAAATCCTTCTCCTGATGCACACCAAGGACAACTTTCAGCCCAACAGCACAAACAAGGGTGGGCTGAGGGAGGAACAAGAAGGATGGGACCTCACAGCCTGCAGCTGGAATTGGACAATTAAACCCCAATGTGCAAATGGACCAAAATTTATAAAAATGTGAGACCTCATGACTGGTCAGGCATTTTTGTGACCATTCTCAATCCACCTTGGGTGCAGCCCTGGCCAGGCTCTTGCCCTGCCCAAGGTGCACCCTGAAGGCCTTTCAATAAATCCCTGCTTTATTCTCCAGCTCTGCGCAGTCCCTGTTCCCGGTCAGCCTTCCCAAGGCGTCACTGGGAGCAGAGTGAGTGGATGGGTGAGCTCTGTAAGGCGCTGTCCTCGCAGCAGGCCTCGTGTGGAGGGCGGCTCTCCTGGCCAGGAGCTGGCCCAGCCATGGTGCGGCTTGGGCCAGGGACGGAACACGGCCTCCCGCTGCCCCTCTCCGTCTTCCTAACAGCTCCATTTCCTCTCTTGTCAGCCTGTCCATCAACAAAATGCTTTCCATCCTCTCGGGCTATTTTTGTCCCCTTATCACAGCTGTTTCCGTGGGTAAATAGCTCTGCTGGCGGGGCTGGAAGGAGTGCTGGGGTGTGCAGTCGGTGCACGCTGCGCAGGAGGTGAGGCAGGGCTGCAGAATCCCTTTGCTTCCCTCTCCTGCTCCCACTGAATCAGCTCCCGTATCAGCAGGACCGTGGCTTCGAGAAGGAAAAAGAAGGAGGGGGAAGAAACGGGAAAAAAAAAAAAACACCCCAAAAAATACTAAATTTTTAGGAAATTGAAATATATTCAAGCAATCAAAAAGCAAAGTCGCTGTTTTTTTCCGGTTTGGCTGGCTGTGCAATCACTTTTTACGTTTATGAATGTAAAATATATTCAAGCGGTCAAAAATTAAAGTCACTCTTTCTCCCAGTTTGTGCGATCACCTGTATGCTCATTGTCGATTTTTAGATATATATACCCCCCCATAGTTGTTTTAGAGTGACAGTGCCTCTTATCTAAGTACCTGGTGGAGAAGGTTGCAGGGCAAGAGTGGAAGGTGTGGCTTTAAACTGTGTTTAAAGATTCTGATTTTTTTGTCTTTAAAAAAGAAAAAAAAGTCACTGTAAACAAGCAGGAACTGAAAAATCTCTGGTCTGCAGAGAAGGCGCGTGGAAATCAGAGTTCCTGTTGCTGTTCTAGCAGACGTGTGGTCCTAGAATCACAGGATATTCCAGGTTGGAAAGGGACCCACAAGGGTCATCAAGTCCAGCTCTTCAGTGGATGATCCATAGTGGGATCAAGCCCACGACCTTGGTGTTACCAGCACCATACTCTGAGCAACTAAGCCAACATGTGATTCTTTATGTGCTCTTTGTTGAGCTCTATTATAGCTTAATGTTTTCAATAATTTTGAAGGGTTTTGCATGCTGCTCCATCAATTAGAAAAGTAATTGTTCCGCTTCATTCCTTTTTGGGGGCATTTTTGTCAAGATTCCCGGGGAGCTTTTGTTCTTTTTTACTGAGGTTTACTGAATTTATAATAGCTCGAAATTTAATAGGGATGTGGAGGAGGGAATTACATAGGTGCACACTGCTGGAATGAGCACTTATCTGAATCTTGAAAGCTTTTTCCAGGAAATGCCACCCCTTTCCCCAGATTTTATATAAACTCAATACATTTAGTAATGGCAGAGCAGGTACTGATTTAGAAGAATGTGTATCATATGTCAAACTATTTTGTAAAGGGAAGAAAAATAGATAAGCACTTTTTAATCTCTTAAACACCTTCACTTTGTTAGGGCTTAAGGTAACATCGACATGCACAACATTGACATGCATTAGCTGTAGGACTTTTTAGCATTAAATTGGGAGTAAGGATGTTTTACTCTTTATTTCTGTTACTGGGTAATTTGTTTTACACATCGCATTAAAAAAAATTAAATTTAACGTATTAAAAATACTCCTGACTTCCTTAAACACACAGAAATTGACCCAAGGAAATGCTAACTGATAAGCTTCCTTAAGACAGAAGCAAATTTTTTGGGTGCTCTGTTGTTGAAAAGGATTGCCTCAAAGAGAATAAAGAAGTGTACGTAATGCAAGTTCTAACATTGTTGAGTTAGAAACCCAGCCTTGGTTGTGTTTTTAGCTAGTCTTGGGTTTGAAGCCAATGCTTTTCAGAGCTTGCCTGGTAACTTCCTTTAAACTTTAAGATGCATCATATTTGGTATTTAGGCTGACTGTGAAAAACGGGTTTCCAAACTAAAAGGCGTGAGTCCAAGGGAGCTCACAGGAGCTGGGAATGGAGGTGGAGCTGGGAATCTCACAGGAATTAACTTGGCTGTGTTTGTCTCTGAAGGTCATTTGAAATACTTTGGCTGCAGGTTAATTTTCTCTTGAGAAAAATTACAAATTAGACGTCTAACATATGTTAATCTTACCGAGAATCTGATTATTCAGCAAAACGTGATTGCATTGGTGGTGTAGTGATGATGCTGTGAGGATAGTCACTCTAAAACCAAACAAATTGCAGCTTCCATTACATTACTACCTTCATTTGTAACTGGATGTTAACTTTGGAAATACAACATCTTTGGATCTAAGGAGATGGTGTGATGTTACTGCAGGTCTCCTGTTCTCAGTGTTCAGCCGGATCTGTTCCCACGGTACAAAGAACTCTGTTGCTGTTTTTCATTTCTTCCCTTAGATTCACATCTTTGAGTTATGCCATGCTCTTACCACTCACCTTTATCGTGGATCACAGCATTCTCATACGCTTTTTGTGCCTTTTTAAAAATCGAATCTCTTAACAGTGGGTTTCACTTACTAATTTTATCTTCTATTCTTCTAGATATAATAGCGTACATTATCTGACTTGATTTAACGAAATAAAGATGGTTACTTGAAAGAACTCTGCAGTAGAAATGTCGAGATATCATTTTTTGCCTTTGGGCTCAGTAGCATTTGGTGCTTTTTTTTTTTTTTTTTTTTTTTTTTTTTTTTTTTTTTTTTTTTGTTATGTGCATTAATGTGTAAGAAAACCAAGCCTTGACATTGTCCTTGGATATTTTTGATTGCAATCGGATTATGGCTTTGAAAGATGAATACTTGTAAAATTAGCACTGCAGTAATTGGCAGTTGCTGTTAATTAACAGTGAGTATCAGGAGTACGTTCTCCCTTCTGAGCAAGACAGAGCAATTTCAGACAAACTTGAGTCAGCCCCTGAATAAGCTTCAGTCTGTACCAAGAATTTTGAATCTTCTCATTGCATTGAACATCAAATTGCACCTACATCCTCACTGAGGGAGAAATCAAAGCTGATTTTGTAGTGCTGTTGTTTAAGCTGCAGCTGAAGATCTGCCCCTTGCTCAGTTTGACTAACCTTGAGGTATCAGTGGGATTTCAGTTGTCAGGCAACTAAACGCTTTCCGTGTGTTTTTATCTTTTTACTGATACCCAGGTGCTTTGTCATCTAGACTAGTGTGTGTTTCATGCCACAAAGGATTGTCTGTATCTAATATTTGACCTGAAAGTGTTACTAAAGGGAGCTGTTAAACTTACAAATCTACATCCCACACGCATCCTACGACTCACAGCGATCACTGGCGTTGTCACATGGTGAAACTCGCCGAGCTCAAGGGTGGTAAGGATCAAATTAATTAGCAAAGACATGGGAAGTCTGGATATTTCTTTTTATTTTGGCATTAATCTCACCCCAAAGGTCTGTGCCAGTACTTGTAACTTATGGGGGCTGACTTACCCAGCTTTATTACCGTTTTGCACTAGCATGTGTCTTCTTACCTAGAGGATGAAAAGCAAATGATACTTGTTTGGAAGCAAGCTGACGTCATTTGCGCCATGGGTTATCAATTAAAACAGGCTTTTTAAAATCTTCTCTGTTGAGTGGGGAAGGGCAAGGCGTGAAGGAAAGAGGAAAACAAGATTTATCTTTCTCTTTAATGAATAAATTACCTTAATTTCAGGTTGGAAATCTGAACAAATGATGGTGCAATCACCATTTTTCATGAAAAGTAAGAGGTTGGAAATTTCCAGTCACTACTCTAGTGGTTTAGATGTTTATTCTCAGTGCCAGAGAACCTGTTTTAGACTCCCATGCTCAAAAGGTGAGGTGTGAACCCACGCTTGCTAGAGTGGTCCAAGAGCATTTGGATGCAGTATTCAGGATTGGGTTTCATTAGTCTCTTCTTTGATACAGCCTTGGAAAACCAACAAAAATCTGGGGTTCTGCCTGGTGTGAGAACTTCCTGCCTTGCCTGCAGGTGAGTGCCATGGCCAGCAGACACCGGAGTCAAATGAAATACTGTCAACAGGAGAGGAGCCACTTTGGCTTGCCCTGAGATCCAGTGATTGCAACACTCGGCAGCCTTGTGCGAGGATTCGTGCCAGTAACAGCTTGGGACGGGCCCAGCAGAGAGTCTGAGCTCTGGTGCCACTGGGGAGTCCAAAACCATCATTGCCACGTTTTTTGTTTTCTAGATTTGCCTGTGAAAAAACTCACATTTTTAAATTTATGCTGTTTTAGTGTGTTCAATTCAAAGTCATGGCCAGGGATGGTTTAACCAAAATGAGGTCTGAATGGATAATGTATTTGCTGGAGAGATCGTGCAGCCTTGATAATTGGAATTTTCCAGTGATCATTAGGTAACATGTTTGCGTCAATAAGGAGGTCTGTGCAGTAACTGAATGATACGGTTTGTCTTTCTGGCACTGAGTTTTATCAGTTATGAGAAAATCAGTCTGTGTCACAGCTGTGGGGTGAAAGAGCAGCACTGTGGATGAGCTGTGCAACTTGTCCCTTTCTATTAAAAATTTGTCATGGAGAAAGAGAAAATCCTTTTCTAAGGGCTACATCAGGTGTTCTTGACTTCTTAGCACTGCAGGAAACACCGCAGCAAATAATCAGTGTTTAGAAAAACATCTGCCAGTACCTAAAATGGTAGATTCACTATTTAACATTGCTAAGACCCAAAGTTTTGTAGTTCAAGACCAAATTTCTGGTTTGTGAGCGACAGTTGCCTGTACAAACTGTTTGCTGCCTTTCTACCAGAGAGTGGTTTTGTTATTAAACTACAGCATGGATGCTGACAGGGTTCTTTGCCTTTGTTTATTAGCAGCAAGTTGTGGAAAATCAAATTAGCCACAATTCTGCTCCTGGATAATAAGTTAATTTTGAAGTAAGTAAGTATAGAATAGTAACTTGTGCCAAGTTATCATGAGTGGTTTCAACCTGCCTTGTGAATTCCAAGGAAAATCCATGTAAAGGAAGCCTTGAAGTTATGGGGTAGAGATTCCTAAGGTTTCTTGCCAGACCGAAGTGAGCAATAGAGGACTAATTCAAATGTGCCGTAATACAAAATTACAAATTATGTTTTCAACACTTTTAATTGATTTGATTTGGCAATATATTTAGCAGTGTTTAATCCCAGGTACATTTTAACAAGAAAGATGTCAACTAGAGAGTCTGGGCAAGCAACTTGTTAAAAGTTCCCGGTTGCCATCAGTGTATTTGTTTCCAAACTAGGTCTCTTAGTCTGTTTCCCATCACAGTGTCCTGAGAGGACCTTGCTCTTTTTT